>JAOBAY020075178.1:0-11352 GCA_025331085.2 Zoanthus sociatus
CTCTTCCGATCTCCCGGACCACCCATACAGGAAGACTAGCACCTTCCGCTCTCGGTTATGCCTACCCCTCCCTTCCCCCTCCCCCACCCCGATTTCCAAGTTTTGCTACTGCTCTGCTCAAATCTGGCTTGCAGCTTGATAACAGACAGAAAGGGATAATAAATTGGCTCAACCTTCAAAGTTAACTCCTATTATGAAGTCCAAAAGCCCGTTCTCAGTCCCTAAACAACCTCGTTTCCAGGGTTTCTCCAACCATTGGTTTCTTCCGGGGCCCAACGTGGCTGTTGTGAGAATGAATTTGATGAGGGCCTTTTTAACCTTGTACTTTCCGGTGTTGTAAAAGTCGGCTCCTGCAATCTTTCGTACGACGATTGCTAGCTCTCTTCTTGAAAATTTCCTCCAGGCCGGCGACGTCCTGCAGTGTACATTAGGCGCCGGCTTCGTGCACTCTTCCTTCCGACTTTTTTATTTTGGTTCGCCTTGTGGCGGTCGGAACGCTTTCCCTCCGAGCACCCTCAAAGTGCAGGATGACCCGTTGGTCAACTCAGTTTCTGAAGACGTGCTGGTTTTTGCCGGTGTCTCCCTTTGGCTCATTGTAAGAGTTGGCCTGCTTCCTCTTGGAAATGGCCGGCCGGCTCTCGTTGGTGTGTTGACATCGAGGTCTTTGACGGCGTTCATCCTTCCCAAACTGGCAAACTCCTCGCCAAAAACTTTGTTGCCCACAATAAAGTCTTTGCTTTCTGAGTTTGGGCCATAGCGCAACCTCGTTCCCAGCGCCTTTTCCATAGACTTGGGGTTGGGGCGGGAAAAGGCCCTGGCATCGGCCGGTCAAGCTTTCATTTTGATTGGTTGGTTGACTTGACTAAATTATGTAAAATTTCGACCTTAAAAATAATTTATCGCATATATTAATTTTGAATACTTATTCCAAACCTACAATGGCTGTAAATATTCCAACTCCACAGAAGATTTCTGCTAGAAATCCGGTTTGTATGCTCTGTGGTAATTCTTATGAAAGTTGTCGTATGATTCGAGTCTTCGGTAAATCTGGTTCTACGAAAGCTCTTTGTTCAAAAATCCATAAAATGTGTGGCATTACAATTTCTGAGGACGATTCCTCGTCAAATTTAATATGTAGGGTTTGCGTTACGTTCCTAAACAAGATGGAACAGTTTATTCAGAAAGCACAATCCCTTCAGAAAATGGTGAACGAAGAAAGATCTGAATATTCCGTTAAGCGATGTATTCAACTCTCACCTTCGTTGCATCAGCCGTCAAAACGTTTAGCAGAGCCAAAGTTTGTGTATTGCGAACCTTGCGTCGAAATACGCTCAAAGTCTGACGATCAGACGTCGAAGTCAATAACGCCAAAAAGATCTGCGAAGCAGCTCTCATTTTCCACTTCGCAAGTGGCGGAAGTTTTAACGTCCAAATCAGCAGAAGAGAGCAGCAGCGAGAAAACTTCATCTTCACAAGTTCCAACAGTAATAATGCCCAAATCGTCGAAAGACGATTTCAGAACATTTGAAGCTCAATCGTTATTGACTGAAAGACAGCAGAAAATGATTGTACGAGCTGTCAGCCATAAAGATGCAACTGTTCTAGCGGCTATTTTAAAAGAACACTGTCCATATGTGGTGAAAAAATTGATAAATACTGTGATTGAGGGGATCAAAGCAACTTGTACAAAGCTGTGCAGGCGTTCACAAGGCTCCGTTTTATATGGCAATTCTTACGAAAGCATAAAAGACTTTGATTTCAATAAAATTTGGGATGAATTGAAAACGAGCCTCCCTTTTCTTGTTGAGCTAATGACGGCAGTTTCTGGCAAGGAGAACTCCGTTGAAGAAACAAAGCACGAGCTTCAAGTAAAATACAGTTTCATTTACGCCATCCTTATGAACGAGAGATGGCACGAACTTAACTTAGTGAAGCGGGTAAACACACTTCTAATCATTGAAGGCGGATGTACCAAACAGGTATTTTTATTCACCCTGTTTCTTATAATCACTTTATATCGATACGTTTAATACGATATTGTGTTCGCCGGATCATTTGTTTGTATATCAGGGTTTGAATTAGAATTTTAAAATGAGTAGTACAAGTTTGAGTTGTCAACTTGCAAAATAAAAAAGTGAGTACACTATTTCTTTTTATAAGAATATTGTTTCATTTTGGCCGAGGCTGAATATTCCTATTTTTTCACTGATTTTAGGCTAAAATGTTCTTGTAATATTCTCAATTTTGCAGTTTAGTTCATGTCTTTTACACTGTAAATATTTTGTAATGCACAAATGCATTACTTTTACCGCTCATAGTTGAAGATTGGGCAATCGCTAGTGAAGAGCTAAGTGTTTCATTTGTTGGCAAGCTTTTTAGAGACATAATTACATAATTTCATGCAAATATATATAGTATATCATTGTTATTTGTATGTTATTTACAGAATTTTAATGCACGGAATTATATTCTTTGTACAATTTCAATCTTAGGTTTATTCTTATAAAATCTTAAGTTTTTGCTAATTTCAGCCTCGATATTCTTATGAAACAGAAAGAGTGGAGCGATAAAGTGTGATTTTATTAAGTCATTGCAAGTAACAACTTCATGATTGTAACTTGATAATTACTGTATATTTTTGCTGATTGTAAAGAATTCGAAACAGACATTTCATAACACGCTTTGTGCGGCATAACGCACAGCTGGTAGGATATTTATGATAAGGAATATAAGATTTGATCTAAAAATGTGCTGATTACAACTGTGCAGCTTCTAATTTTAGTTAAATATGTGAAAGCAATTAAATCATTGTAAATCTAAACTTTAATTATGCAATTCAGGAAATTCAAATTGAAACTTTAAAGCTATCAATGGTATATCAGACACTAGAAGTAGTTGTAAGATACACAGGTTATTGCTATAAATCTCAACTGTTAGCATTGTGGACAGGGATCAGTTACCATCTACATCTGTTTTCAATACTTGATTGCCATAAAGTGTTATAGAAATTTCACAATCCATTTTTTTTACCAGCTTCAAGAGCGATTGAACAAACTTGGTGTTTGTCTCTCACATGGAAGGCGGGACACCCTGCTGAAACTGCTTGGAGGACACTTTGCTGATAAAGTGGTTGAAAAAGTAAAGTCTGGTAAAGTTTTCAGGGGTACTGGTGACAACTGGGACTTAAAAGTATTAAGGGATCATATGAGAAAAGACATTCAAAATGAAGATCTTCATTTATTTGCTTCAAACCTCATTGAAAACAGGATTAGTTTCTCACACCTTCCAAACGTTCATCCAAAGGGAATTATCGCAAATTTTCCCCGCTATCATTTTTCATTAAATGTTAAAGAGTGGAAAGTTTACATTAGAAGTGCAAAGACAATTGTGGGAAGAATAATTCTTGAATTTTTCCCCAAATTTAAGTGGTTGAAGTCAGTTATCCCCTTGCACATCCCTCATGTTTACAGTAAAGAAATGGCCCAGAAATCCACCATTGTGAACTTGCCACTGCTCAATGCAAATGAAGCTAAATATGCGGATTGTGTCAGTATTTTGAGAGCATATGAGAGCTGGATTGCTGAAATTTATCACAAGGCAGGGATACTCAGTGAAATGCCACGTGTTGACAACCCCGAAGTGCCGAGTGCACCAGCAACACCTGGACAGCCCAATGCTCATAGGCAGGACACTCTTGATGATCCCATGAGGGAAATGAAGGTTGTTTTTGCTGGTGACCAACTGACACGGGTGAGATTTGCTGGAGCAAAGGATTTGCTCTCTGGTTCCCACACTCCTTCGGACCGTTTTGAGCACTGCTCGCCATTCAAGCCGGTCATGTGGCATACCAAAGCCTCCTTGTTGCAATATTCATATTCATTCCTCCACAAAGCTGAATCCGTAAGCCAAGTTGGAACTCTAAAGTACTTTAGAGAAAAATTCAATCGTCGAAATGCTACTCCATCAAAAGTAGTTGATTCCTACGAAGGTAGTGAAGAATTGTTCTTAAGTGTGGGAAGGGCATACATTGTTACTGCTGCACTCTCCTTTTTTGGAATGGCCAGTACTGAGGAGATTCCCAACAAAAATATCTTCCCCGCAAATATTTCAGCTGAATCAGAGGAAAACAAGAAAACGTATTTTGAAGAAAGTTTTGGAAAATTCATTGACGTTTATCTCCTGCAAAAAACTGCCAGCACAGATAGAGAAGATTATGTTAAAAATTATGCCCTATGTTTCATCTTTCTTACTATCCTCATTTTGCAACTGAAAGACACTGCTGCAGAAGCAGACGGAGAAAGAAACCTTATCAATCAGAAATTACTTCTCTCTGTCTTCAAATCTATGGGAGCATACAGCAAATATGCCTTGGAAATGTTTACAAGTATTGCTCAGATAGAGTGCATGCTAACTCCACGCCTAGCTGAAGAAGTTAAATGGGGTTTCTTTGTTAACTGGAGGGGTGGTCCTGGAAACAACATTGAAGATGACTTAGCACAAGAAATCTCTAATAGGCTAAGCAAGTCGATTGTTCAAAGAATGGGTTCAAACAAAACTCTCAAATCTATAAGTAAAGTTTGTAAGGCAACAAATGGAATCAAAGAAGTCACAGAACAGTTTGATGCATCTGCTTGTATTCACCACACTTCAGTGCATCATACTACACGAGATTCACTTGCAGATGAGAAGGAAATGATAGCAGACCTGGTACAATTAGATCCTTTCAGAAACATTCCTGGAAGGTGTCATGAAAGTTTTCCTGAAATCAAGAGCTGTCCCCTGAAATATTTAAATATTGTTGACTTTCATCAATGGCTTGACAAACACAAATGGGAACTGTCTAATACAACCTAAAGAATTTAAAAAAAGCATGGCTTGAATTCATTCCCTGAAATTTTATTCTCATACACCAACCTTGTTGTGTTACATTTGACACAGTTAGAGAAGTGGAAATAATAGACTTCTTTCTTATGATGATTACTTCCACTTCTCTAACTGTGTCGGGTCACCCTAAGTCTCATTTTCATGTAGAAGATTGGTTACCTTTCAGGAACTATGAAATGGTCTATTCTAATTCTATTACAATGATGGAGTGAGTGAATGAATATGAATTTCATTTTTCAATTGTAAAAACAAACAGCTGAAACACTGTTTTTAACATATGAAAATAGAAATCATGATTTAAAACCGCCACATAACTTTTATTAGTTTTTTAGAGAAACTTTTGAACAATAAAAAAATGAAAACTGAAATTATTCATGAAAATTGATCCTTTTTATTGAGGATTTGTTATATAAATTTCATTCAAGTTCCACATTTAGTTTCATTTCAAGTTTTTGAATGGTTATTACCAACCTTGCAAAAGTCCTTATCAAACATAGTAATTAGGAAAATAACCATAAAGCAAGGGAAAATATACTTTTATTGTGTCCATTTCAAGCAACCTCGTTCCGGACAGGGTCTTTTCCTTAGAGTTGGGGTTTGGCTGGGAAAAGACCCTGGCATTAGCCGGCCACATGATCACCAAACACCGACTTATTCTGGGTGTAATAAATTATCATACTAATTTAATTCGGTAAATCACTGCTGTTTCAGTTCCTTCCTGATTTACTGCTAGTCAAAGGAGAAAAAACATCGTACTCGTTTTAAGTAACTATGTCCTTTTAAAAAATCCACAATAGAAGATCAGTTGAAGGTTTTAAAAAAAGATGAGTTTCTGCCGATTAATGCTGCAGCTTGCCTGTGACAAGTCTGCCGGTTGTGAAAGTCTACTCTGTTCAGTAAAGGACGATCCCGATGGAGAAAACTCTATAGTTGCCGCAGAGGTGAAGTAAAAACTGGGTCCCAGTGAGAATTTAGTGAAAGGAAACATTCATATTAGCTTCTCACAACCAGAAGCACTGTTGAGTAAGGAGGGATGGGAGCTGATGAAACCCAAGTTTTCAAAAGAAACCTTGCCACTTGCATGGTTGACGAAGCACATTGTGTCAAAATATTGTAAGGTGTTTAAAACTATTTAAAAAATTGAATTTTGTTGTGATTTCAAGTTATTTTCATTGTGTAGAACTTTGTGTAGACTTCAACATTCTTGGTGTCTGCTTATGAAGATAAGTTTGAGTGCTTAACAAAGAACTTTCGAAAAAACATGGGTATTCACAATAATAGCAACTGCATCATTGACACATTCACACACCACCTAAGTCAACTCAGCTTTCCATCCTTCCACGGTAAGCAAATGAGTACCAGTATCTGCTGGGAGCTAACCTGCGATGGATTAGTGTCCTGTCCAGGGGGAGTCAAAGACTCTCATCTGTTTAACACTACAGAAACCGGAGATAAGCACCGGCTCCAGGGGCCACTAAGCTCATGAAAGATTTAGCAAGGCACATTCTTTTCAAAAAAGCATATGAACTTTTCAATATTTTCTTAAGTTAATTGTGATCTGAGTATATTGAATTTGTATTTTGAGCAACTCTAATGACTGAAGTTGCGCTTGACGCAGTTTTCAATTAAGGGAGCATGTAAACAAATTAAAGAAAAAATTTCAGATGAGACAACTTCATCCCATATGCCATATGTACCAAGAAGATCTGCTTCAGTCTCAATAAACTCAATTCCTTCCATTATCTTGTCAGCAAGATCCTTGATGTTTGGAGATCTACAGTCAAATAGCACAATTTCTTTTGCTTTAATGTTCTCGTCTAACCGTTTGAGCTGACTGAGAATGTATGTTAGCAGCAAAGTTTTCTTGTCACTTGGCAGAGCTCTCACTCTAGGTTTAACAGGCTTTAAATTCCCAGCAACATTACTATATGTTCCATCACAAATGCAGCAACATCTCTCCTGTGTTACACAAGAACTTCCCAGGTACTTAAGGATGTGATTTCTTAAACACTCATCTTGTAATTTACAATAAGCTTTCATTGGCTCTGTTATATAGTCCTTGTTAGGTGCTATGTCTAAATTATTAAAATACAGTGTTGCTCGAGAAGGAATCCCAGTTCTCCCAGCACGACCAACCTCTTGCAGATACGATTCAATGTTGCTTGGGGGTGTAATATGGATGACATGTTCCACTGAGGGTGTGTCAACTCCCATCCCAAGAGCTGAAGTGGCAAATATCACTCTTACACGGGAGTCTTTTTTTCTTATCTCTGCAATAATGGCCTTTTTCATTCGGGTAGTCTGTGGTCCATGGAACTGAGCAAACAGCCTACTCACTGGATCCTTTGTTTCTCCAACAAATTGCTTATCTCCCAAGACCCTTTCAAACAAATTGTAAGCATAACCACAGTATTTCAATTTTAAATAAATTATTGTCATGGGGTACTTTTCACCCTGAAGAGCCAAATCACAAGCAATGGGAAGGAGAATCTGATCATAACTTGCAGACCCATGATTACTGCTCAATCGAACTTTCTTATCCAAATAGATGTTCCCCCGGTTTGGGTTTGCAGAGACAACTTTACAATTAGATCTTAGCCCAAGGTCTTCTTTAAGTGTTTGTAATAGGTGTGGTGGTGCTGTTGCTGTTAGGGCCATCACTGGTATGTTGGGGAAAAATGCCTTGACTGCTGACAGGTCCCTGAATTCTCTTCTAAATTCTTCACCCCTGATAAAATAAAAGGAAAACAATAATAGTAAATATTAATATAAAAAAATCTCAAAACATGTAAGACTACCAGGGTTGTTAAACTCTTTTAAACAAATGTTATCAAATATGACAAACCACAACTTACAATAGGCGAGTTGCACTAATGGATCACAGGACCTATTGACTGACAAGTGGGATCAGTTGAGTTGTCAGCCAAGATGGCAAAGGAAACAAACACTGCACAAAAAACAGATTAGTATTTCTTTCCTATTTTAATCAGTCTTAATTATCCATTTTATCAATAAAAGTCAACATTTTAAAACACTGTAGATGTGTCTGTCTTAGTGATTTTAACACCCAAAAACTATTTTTATGGAACATTTTATAAATTCTTTGATACAAGCAGCAAAATTTGGATTTTGGTTTGAACTTGCACTTGTTGTTAAATGGTTTCCTTCATAATTTTTACTATCGAAACATTTTTTCTCCTCAAAACAGCTGCATATTTCCCCCCATAACCATTTTGAAAACTTTTTGGAAGCTGTAGAAAAGAACTTCAGATGAGAAATAGCAAAATTCTCTGTGATATTCGGCTGTCTGTCAAAAACGCATTTTTTGTAAGAACAATGAGGCTCAGATTGGCCGAAAATTAAGAACAATTTAAGAACAAGCTCAGGCTGAGGCTGATATAAAGTGAAAACGTTCGAAACTTTACTGAATCTTGTAACTTACGTTTAATGTGCACAACCATTGACCACAGTAAAAACTTTCATACATAGAAGCACCATTTCCAATTTCTATTATATCTAGTGTCTATTCCAAATGACAAACGTATTCATGTAATAGAGAGATCTCCTAAAAATATAGATGATCAGCGTTGTTTTTCAATGTCTTGTTTTTTTCTTCTTTTCATTTTGATTTCTTGTCATTTCAAACTGCTCACAGAAATAAGAACAATTTAAAGAACATTTGTCATTTGAGTCTCGGTAAAATTTACTGGTTCTTTAAAAATGTGTGTAAGGCCAAATAAAATAAATTCCCGGTTTCTCATCAGCGCCTGCATTGAAAAAAAGCCGCCACATCATTTTTTTTTTACAAATAAATAATAATACTAAGAGAAAATTAAGATTTTCAACATTGGTTTGATGAAATCTTTTACGGTAGAGAATGATCAAATCTATATATAAAGTAAATATCAATAAAGAGTTGCTGTTTTTTAAATTTGCAATGGTATTTTACTGTCCCATACATCCTTGCTATTCTGTACAGTGTACTATTAAATCACCTTTAAAAAAAAAAAGGCATGCCTCATTTTCTTTTTAGAAAAATTCTGATGAGAAACCGGGAATTTATTTTATTTGGTCTAAAATTAATTTCTTTTTTGGAATACTTGTGGTAGATCATAAAATTATCGAAGTGACTATAAGAGCGGTAGCCGCTCAAAGGTCTTCAATAGACTGAATGAGCAGTAGGTGTCAAATTTCTCCTAAATCACGCAACAACCAAATCTATTCTTGCTTTCTTTACAATCCTAAAACCGATACAGATTGTTTTTAAAATTGCCTGTTTAAAAAAAGCAAGAGTAGTCTTAGTTTTGTAAGATTTTAATAGTTGTTACGTGATTTAGAAGAAATTTGACACCTACCGCTCATTCAGTCTATTGAAGACCTTTGGCTTTGACTTTGAGCGGCTACCGCTCATATAGCCACTTCGTAATTGTCGAGTGCGGATCGTTTTTTTAGAAAAAAAAATCTTGATTCAATACGTTTTTGTAGTATGGCAAAATAGATAATCATACAGTCCCAAATAAGCATCTAAAAAGGTTCAAAGTGCTGAAGTATACACAAACCTTCACTAGATTGTCAGAAGTCACAAGAAAATTAATGGTAAACAACTTACCATATTTCAACGCAATGAGCTTCGTCAATTACGCACGCAACAACATTTCTTTTGAAAACTTGAGTTTTCATCAGCTTCCGTCCTTCGTGACTCAACAGTGCTTCTGGATGTGAGAAGATAATCTGAATATCTCCTTTTACTAACTTCTCACTGGGACTCTTTAACTTCAACGTTAAATCTGTGGCAACTGTAGAGCTTTCTATTTCGGGGTTGTTCTTTACTGAACAGAAAAGACTTTCACAATCGGCAGACTCGTCACCGGCAAGCCGCAGTACTTCGGCAGAAATACCTCTATCTTTCAAAACTTTCAACTGATCTTCAATTATTGAATTTAAAGGACATACGACGAGTACGATGTTTTTTTCAGCTTTGATCGGCAAGAATTCAGGAAGGAGCTGGAACAGCAGTGATTTACCGAAACCAGTGGGAAGAACAGCTATTACATCAACACAATTTAATATATGCTCAAAGCACTTTACTTGAAGAGGCTTTAAACAAAAAGAAGGAAAATTTAAGCGATTTAGAGCGAAACCAAGCCGACTGAGTACCGACACCTTATGCATTTTTACCGCTTCATTGAGGTTTATTGTTAATAAATTAGTACGTATTTAAAAATGATAATTTATTACAACCACTATAGGTGGTTGTTTGGTGATCATGTGACCGGCCGATGCCAGGGCCTTTTCCCGTCCCAACCCCAAGTCTATAGGAAAAGGCGCTGGGAACGAGGTTGGGGAATACATAAAATCAAAAACAAAAATCAATCTAACTCAATTAACATGCCTCGGACTCGTCAAAAATACTTCCAGTATGTTATTACACCATATACTCTTAATTACCAGACACTACTTGTATTCATGTAGATTAAAAGAAACTCTACCAACTTGCAAAGTTTTGAAAATATTGTACAAATGATAAATGGAATTGAAAAAGCCAGTGTTTTTAAAATGAATACTTATGAAATGTCTAATAAATAATGGGCAGACTACATAAACCCCTTACACAGTGAACGAATATATACAACCAGTTAGACAAGAAACTGTATTCTGTTAGAGCAGCCAAATGGTGCATTAGAAAGATACTAGATATCTATACAAACGTGTATATAGAATTGTAATTTTTTTTCTTTACATCTATGTATATTAACTAATTAAGTTCTTATGAAATTTTAAATAAATGAATAGATAAATAAATGTTTTTCTAACTCATAGTTCATATATTCAATGAAGTACTTTCCTGCTGAAAAAAAAACGATTGTACGTTTTATATAAGACATTGTAATTTGGCGAGTTATGTCAAACATATAGGAAAATATTTTTCAATATGTAAATAAAACTCAGCGGTGCATATGTAGAGTAATAGCAACTGATTTCAGCCAAATTTCATTGACACTAAAGCAAAAGAACTAGGAAGACGCAGGATTTTTTCATATAACAGAAACAAACATTTGAGTTTTTTCAAGCTTACTGATTATTTATTGCAGTGGTATGAAGAGAAGGAAAGTGAAGATTCAAGGGATATTGTGGAAAAACGAAATCTAGAGGAAGCTGAAAACGAAATATCTGATGAAGAAGCTGACGAGATTTGGAACCAAATGGATGTCGTCACTACAGAAAAACCAGTTAAAAGTACGATTTTAAAAAATATTTTAAGTTGGAAAAAATCCTACAGCAGTTTAGATACATTTGTCACAAAGCAAAATTCTATTAGCTTGAATATATTTCGATTTGGTCTATTTTAACTCTTTCAATTAACGTTTATTGTTTTACAGCTACGTATACTTGTTTATTATATGGATAATAGTGTTTTACCGGAAACTAAAACACTCGTATTTTCCATATTTTCACTCAGTGAAGATA
>JAOBAY020075189.1:0-19454 GCA_025331085.2 Zoanthus sociatus
CTTCCACACTCCCCACCCCGCGGCCCCCCCCCCCGGCCCCCCGCGGGGGGGGGCCCCCCCCCCCCCCCCCCCCCGGCCCCTTCCCTTGCTACGGTCCTGTCATCAGATCAATGGCAGCCTGCTGAAGTTCGATCAACTTGTTACCTAGACGAACGTGTGTGTAACTCCCTTGGCTGCGTTTTTTCAAAGGAAGCTCAGTCGAGATCTCCACGATCTTATGTGTGCATTTGAAAAGGCCCGCAAGATTCAACAGCTCCGTTAACCATAACTGGTAAAAGAGATTAGGAACTTAACTGTGATGCATTCATTGCTGGTTCTTAATTCTGCTGAACATCCTTGTTAACTTGCAGTGGTTGATGGGAGAAATAAAGAAGCTGAAGAAGAGGAGTTGGGGAAGGAGACGGGAGACTAATCCGATAAACTGGTCAGCTGTCTCGTGGAAACCTCTCATAATACAGCCAAGTTATGCTTCTTTTGGAAGTTTTTAGGGTCATAAAGTATTTTTTACTTATCAGATACGTGAAGAATTCTTTTTAACGTCGAAACATTTGTAATATCGTTGTAATAGAAATATTTGCGAGTAATAAGGTTTTATTAAATATTTTGGGATTCAGGAAAAGCTTGAAAGCTTGAAAGTTGGCTTACGGCACCGTCCTTAAAAAAACTTTAACCGCGTCCTATAATGAATCTAGCTAGCATAATGGATACATGTAGCACGCAATAACTTATTTCTTTTTACAATTTTTTAACACTTTGAGTTGCTAAAGATTGTAAATAAATAGAGATAGCTAAAACTAATTTAGATAATATAAAGAGGTTAAGCAAAAGAAAAACGGGATTTTGGTATACGTGTCATGAACTACACGGAAACCGTTTACTGAAAGGAAATGTATTAAGTTAAAATAAAGGGACCGTTATATCGACGTTTAGCATAAGATCGAACACAGGGCCCAATATTATAATGGCCAATGTTACAAGCTGATATACGTTACGTTGTAATTAAACATAATATCAAAAAAATAGTATGTATGGTTTTAGCCGAGGTGTAAAGATATAAGATGTCATCCCAGAGAATAAAATGCACGCAGTACTCTTCCCGCTGCCTGTGCTGAGCGAGTTTCTGGGTACAACTACAAATTGTTTTACATCGTACTACAACTGAATCTAAAGGAAAAAATCTCTGGATGCAAATGGAACAGAGATTTTTCTTCAAACACTTTTTTTGTGTTCAGAGCAAAACAAGTTAAAAATGTGTAACATGACACGGTTTTAAAATGTATAAAATTAACTGGGAGATGTATTTATTTTGTTGCGTTAAACTTGCTTACCATTTTTACCAAAATGTAACGAAAAGCCCGACGAAAATCGTTACAGAAACATGCATAAACCAACGGGTTGCAGGCGGAATTTAGATTTGGCAACACAAACACAAATGTGATTAAGACAAAGGTTTCTGCCTTTGGCCCCAAATTCAAGCTGATGTACTGGGTGGTAGTGAAAAGTATGAAGAAAGGACACCAACAAACACAAAAGGTTCCGATCACTATTGCTATGGTTTTTGTAGCTTTGAAATCTTTGAAAAAGAGACCTGGCTGCCGCCCTTCTGTTTTGTCTAAGCGTAAAGCTGCACTGCAACGTTGCATTTTTCTGAACTGCTTCAGTGCGGTGAGGTAAACTCGGCAGTAACTGACAACAATAATAATGAGTGGGGTTAAAAAAGCCACTACCATGGCAACGGTGTAGAATACTTTTTTTCCAGTATTGAGGCAGCCACCTTTTGGTGTCGCAAGGATATTTGCATCTCCGTCCCAGTGCACCAGCGACAGACTTGCAAGAAGGAGGGCGTATATCCAAACACTTCCGATCGAGAGAGAAACGCGACGTCCTGTCATTAAAACGCCATAACTTAATGGTTTGGTTATCTTGATGTATCTGTCGACACTAATGACAGCGAGATTTGCAATGGATGCCGCAGCGCAAGCCATATCTGCCCAGATCCACAAGCCACAAGCGTAGATGGATATTTGTTGGAATGTTGCTTGTTGAGCAATTCTGAAGGGCAGACTGACACAACCATAGAGCAAGTCACTGACAGCTAGTGAGGCAAAGAACCAGTTTGTATGATTTCTCAGCCTGCGATCAACATAGATAGCAGCACATACCAAGCTATTCCCTGCTACCGTGACAAGCAGCACAGCGCAGTAGAAAGAAACCAGAAGCTGGCGTTGAAGAGTGTTATCCGTCACTGGAATCTTTGATGTACCAAAACTCTTATTCAGCATGGATGTGTTGCAGACCAGTTTTGCCATAATTGGTCTTGGCTTCAGTGTCTGAAATGCAAATAGTATATAAATTAAGATTACAGTTTAGCCAAGTTAAGAGTGGAGCAACTATATAATACAGGTCCACTTAGGTCCACTATTGTTTTTGATTTAAATTGCGCAGATATTTTTAAAGAACGAGGTATGCGCAGAAATAAATTACCGAGAATGGCCCTATATTCTATAGTTTAGCTTTAAGAAATAAAACAAAATCCCACTTGTAACGCAAATAACAAGTAATCTAATAACTGGTATCGCTCAATGCCAACGAGCAAGACAAAATCACGAGGACAACAAAACTGAACTGTGTAATTACTAGGAACTGGCGCGCCCTCACTATTTTTTGAAAACAAAAACTTAAATTGAAACATCTCATCATGTACTTTATCAGTGAAATCGATCATTCTAACATAAAGAATTTTCTAACAACATTTTGCTTTGATTATTAAAATGTTTCTCTTTTACAGCAATCTTTTCTGATTTTATATACATTTTATATAAAATCTCTTATACTAGACCAGCGTGGATATTCTTTCTTTCAGCCCCTGATGATTGCCTGGACCGGCGAAAGCTGAGACATTTTTAATAGAAACTAAAAACATTCTTAACCGTAGTATTAAGCCTCAATCGAATTTCAAATTTTATTACGTCGAAAGAGTGTTGTATTACGCTAATTAATGTAAATGCGTGAGCATGCGCAGTATCTAAGTTGAAGACATGCGGTTGTATTAAATATGGCGGTTTTGCAAACTTGTGGTTTATTGGTGAAAAACGCAACATGGTGGTAGCGGTAACCAAAATCTAACCCACAAAAAGTTATTTTCAACTCTTCCTGAAGTCTTAGCCGTAAATTTCATCGAAAAAGAAAAAAAAAGTCGAGGAGAAGATGTCCGACAACGAGACAAACATTAGTGGAGTGTGGAGTCAAAACACAAACAGCCGCATTTCTGTCGCGAGCTATCAAGTCCCACCACCGGAAAAGTTTAGTTTTAAACCAGAGGAATGGCAAAAATGGATCCGCAGATTTAAAAGATTTAGAAAAGCCACAGCACTGGACAAAAAAGATCAGGAAAGTCAAGTTAGCACATTAATTTATACAATGAGCGAGGAGGCCGATGATATTTTTATATCATTTGATTAAGTTCTGAGCAAGAGATAAATTACGAAACCGTGAAAAGTAAATTTGAAGATAAATTTACACTGAAAAAAAAGTTATCTTCGAACAAGCAAAATTCAACTCAAGAGTACAGGAGAAAGATGAAAGTGTTGATAGTTTTATAACTGACCTGTACATACTTTGTCAGCATTGTGAATTCAAAAATTTGAAAGATGAGCTGATAATAAATAGGATTGTTGTAGGACTGAGAGATAGAAAGCTGTCCGAGAAATTGCAGCTAGATTCAAAGCTTACTTTAGAACTCGCCATAAGGCAAGCCAAGCAATCTGAGATGGTAAAAAAGCAACAAAGCTTAATACACAACGATGATAAAACTGCTCCAGCTAATGTCGATAGAGTTAGAAAAACTAAGCCCGTAAAACCTAAAAAACTACAAGTCCCAGTGAAACCACAAAATGGTGAAAAATGTAGTACATGTGGGGCTCCACAACACCCAAAGTTCAAATGTCTAGCTAGAGACTCTAAGTGTAACAAGTGTCTTAAGAAGGGACATTGGAGTAAAGTCTGTACATCAACAAAGCCCGCTAAGCGACAAGTTCAAGAAGTCACAAACAACAGCGACTCAGAATTTTTCTTTGGGGAAACTGTAGACTCTATAAACGCCACAATGGGAGGGTTCAAAACCGTGATACAGGTAAATGGAAACTCATTAGGATTCAAGATTGATACAGGAGCAGACGTCAGTATGATAACGGAGAGAAGTTATAAAAGTTTATTAACACAACAAAGTCTGCAAAGAACAAACAAGGTGCTAATGGGACCATGTATAAGAATCAAATGAAGTGTCTTGGTGTACTCAATTCACATGTGTATGCCTCATCAACGGGAAAGAAAAGTTGATCTATGTCATCAAAGCCTTTTTAGAGAGAAACCTTTTGAGCAGAAAAGCTGCGATTCAATTATGTCTTGTATCACACGTCAATGCAGTCACTGAAAATAATCACTATGGAGCTGCCATAGAAAACAACTATCCAGAAATGTTCCAAGGTCTTGGTCATATGAAAGATAAGTACACTTACAAGATTACACTAAAAGAGAATGCAAAGCCCTTTTCACTCTCAGTTCCTAGAAAGGTTGCACTACCCTTGTACAAAGAGACAAAGAAAGAATTAGATCGCATGCTGAACTCAGGTGTGATATCAAAAGTACACAGCCCTACAGAATAGTGTGCGCCCATGGTTGTGACACCAAAAGCTAATGGAAAAGTTAGAGTCTGTGTAGACTTGACTGCACTTAACCAATACGTCAAAAGAGAAAATCATCCACTGCCAGCAGTAGACACTACGCTAGCCAAGTTGTCTGGTGCAAAACTGTTCTCTAAGTTAGATGCCAATTTTGGATTCTGGCAAACCCCTCTGTCAGAAGAACAACTTTCATAACTCCCTGGGGTAGCTTCACGTTCAATGTCTTACCTTATGGAATAAGCTCTGGTTCTGAAAAATTCCAAAAGAATATGAATGTAATCCTCGAAGGAATGGACGGTGTTGAGTGCAGTATTGATGATGTTTTAGTACATGGTACGACTGAACGTGAACATGACGAAGGACTTGACGCAGTCCTACAGAGGATAAAGAAAGCAGGCATGACCCTAAACCTAAACAAATGCGAGTTCCGCAAACTAGAAGTCAATTTCTTAGGACATATGGTAAGTGCTAGAGGCATAGAACCCGACCCAGAGAAGATCAAAGCAATCGAAGACCTACCAGCTCCAGAGAACGTCAGTGAAGTAAGAACATTTTTAGGTATGGTCAACCAGCTGAACAAATTTATACCTCATCTGGCAGACAAAACTAAACCAATGAGAGAACTGTTACAGAAAGATGCCACGTGGTGTTGGGAGGAGGCCCAGCGAAATGCATTCAGCGATGTCAAAGAAACCTTATTGAAAAGTCCAGCACTAGCAAAGTATGATGCAAACAAAGAGATAATAAAGACATAAGGATTTTATTATTTAGAGTTATTGGTTAATCAAAGACAAAAAGAAAGTTAAAAAGTACCGTATTCAGAGTTAAGAGACATTTCTAAAGTTAATTTTGAACTCTTTATAAATTGCACCAATTTTAATTTCTAATAAAACTAGTTAGACATACATTTAATTTCAGTTAAACGATACTGCTTCTCGGATAAGGACGTTAAAACGTAGGCCCTCGGAGACATATCTTTGTTCATGTGTGTGTGTGTGTGTGTCTGTCTGTCTGTCATGTGAAAAATCTCAGTTCATAATAGAGTGGTAAAGATGATGTTCCCAAATATGCCTTTGGTAGGCTAGAAGACTTGACACCTTAATAAAGTTTTCTTTTTTATCTTGCATCCAGAAGTTCCACACTGTCTGTTGAATTTTAAGCGTTTTCTTCTATAAAATGGTTGAAAACAATGCAACCTTAGATCAAACAACTCTACTTCTGTGACGAAAAAAAGAAAAGAATTCTCGAAGGTTTCAATGGCACCACACTATTAATCGAAATCAGAAGAATTTAACACATGCCAGTCACTTATCGTACCGGAAGTCATGACCGCTCGAGGCGCAATCAACCACGGCAGTCCCTTTTTCCGTTTGTCGCGAGATTTGTCAAAAACCTTTTTGGTCACTTTATGGGTTACCTCATCTGGTTTAACAGTTGGAACGAATACCACCAATTATTACTATTCTTTCACAAAATGAATGATCATTTTATAGATTAATATGAATAAGATATCATATGAAGTCATCACCTAATCTCTAAGAACCAAATTTCAAACAATCTGTTTAAATTTTTTTTTTAAAAAAATTGATTTCTAGGATACTTTTTAGAAGAGACATGAGAGCAGTTAAAGAAAAAGTAAAAACGAAATGGTTTTTTAATACGACGTAACTGTGTTGGTTTTAGTGACCTTCAGCAATGAGGACGGCGACGCCGACACCGAAGAACAATAGAAATACAATAACCCAGTGCACGCTGGAATGCACTGAGCTCGGCACTTGCACGGCCGGTATTATCGCTAAAATTATAACGTGAAAAAACCTGTTTTGGGGTTCTCAGGACTGCAAGAACGTAGCAAAGTAACTTTGCTAGTATTATTTTCTTTAGCCAATTTAGCGTCATGGACAAACATTTAATCGCTTTCTGCTCACAAAGTTTAAAGCGGAAAAAACAAAACCCTTATGAATTGCACAAAGAAGGAAAGAATAATCCGGAAATGTGATTTTTCTGAACCGTCGACGTTTGCCTTTCGTCCATATTGCTAAAGTCCGTAATATTAACTTTGCAGCAACGGTTATCTCTATATTATTTTAGAAACTCATGAAGTATAAAGTAGCATTTTCGATATTAAAAACAAAAGCAATTACTCTAAGATTTTCAGGAGAGTAACTCTGTAAAACATCCCATTAAGGCAAAAAGGGTATATAATTATAAACCTTCTCGACTCTTGTTCCTTCCTTATTAACTACAACTTTGTTGGCTTCTAACCCACAGGTGTCAAACGAGTTCCTATTTTATCGCACACCAAAACACTAACTGTCCAAGCTAACATATGTCTAATCCCTTTTAATTAATCTGTTTTCGATCAGTTGCTGTCGTCTGCTACCTATATGAACTGATGTGTCAAAAATCTTTTTATTTAAGGCTTGAAAACGGAAAAGAATCATGATTTAGATCAGTTCAGAAACTATAAGTGGCTGTGATGAGAAGGATGTCCCGGTAGGTGTAAAAAATCTAGTTGTTATCTATACAAAATTGCTGATTGCGGCTACTTGAAAAAGTATTAAATGCAAACATAATCCTTATTCTAAACTGACAAAATCGTTTATTTGTCTTAATTTATTCAATTTATAAAAGCTTCTATCGTCTAAGTAGATCAAGAACAACATCAAATGGATGCTAGATTGATTATTGGGTAAACAGATGCATAAAAATATAGACTAGTAGTAATCATAGATTAGTGAAGTGCGTTCGAAGTAAATACATAAACACATAAATACATAAATAAGTAAATTCATAAATAAATAAATGACGATAACTAACAAATTGAGTGACTGATTGATAGATAAGTTTTTTATAATATATATAAATAGATTAGGAAAATTAACCTTATAATAAATCTGAACGTCTAACCTTTAGTTCTCTTCATCAGGATCAAATAAAGATATTTGTCCAATAAATTTTATAACGTCAAATTACTTGTAAAGAGTACCTCTAAACCCTAAGTTATCAACTAATTAGTAATGATTAATTAGTTAAGCAATTCATAATCAAATTTTACAAAAATAATTTGGTGTTAAAACCACAATGCATCGCGTTGCAGCCAGAAGGCGGGGCTTGGTTTTGATCAATCAAGAGAGAAGAGAATTCTACATTTTTATATTGTAAATGCACATTTAAACTATCCGCAGTGAATCCGTATAAATGGAGGGTTCCTTGTTTGGAGCTAGTTCTCAAAGATCGCTCTTGGGTTTTTAGGGTCGAATTATTGTTTTGCTACATAGAAATCCTGATCACATTTTATGTTCAAACAAATTAGTTAGGGTATGTAACTGTATAATGTAAAACGTTCAGGGTGTTTTTAAATTAAATCGTTTGAGAGAAAGCAATGATTTGGGGTTTCTGGGATTTTATTAAATCAATTTCTGGAATTATGAATCTTAACTAAACAAAAATTATGGATCTCAACTAAACAAAACTACAACTGAATCTGGACGAATGACTCAATTTCGCAATGATGTAGGGTTTCTATTGTGTCTTCACACATTATCATGAAATCATGGCACAAGGCTTAAAAAACTCAGGTAAGCTGAGGCAAGTTGCAGGTTTTTCGTAGAGCAGATGAGGTTTCTAAGGAGTTTTCAACACATTTTTAGATTATAAATTGCCAAAAAGAGATGCAAAGACTAAGTTCAGCTGTCAGTGTTGAAAATGTTTAGTGTTCCGGCCCTGGGAAGACCAAAAGGCAGGAGTTTCAATAACATTAGAAGCTCGGAAATGCGATTTCCAGCGTTCTTGGCATTAAAAAGCGTGCTATTGATGGGTATTTTTATTGACCATCATGCAGGATTTCTTGGACAAACTATTAATTTTTTGATGCAAAGCGGTGCATTTTGAATACCTTTCTAGGCAGATATCGCTTACGTTTTCTAGACGCCATGTTGCTTTTTAGTTTACCGCTGTACGTTGAAATTATCGCGTGCGCTTCAGTTTTTTTGGTCTTGGGTCTGTTTTGCCCGCTTTTTTGTAGCATTTAAGAATTTCAGTGGTCGTCGTTGTTGTTGCATTTGCTTTTTTTTTAAATAATATCATTTTTATTTTTATTAATAAAATACAAACAGACGGCGGTAAGAAGTCCCACAGGGGGCGGTAGACCGCTGGTAACCGGCTTTTATTGAAACCCCTGAGAAGGGCTTTACCTTGGAGAGAAAATGAAATGAAAATGAACACCTTAAAGTTCTAATAACAAGAACTGAGAAATTTCAAGCTAGCAACTGATCCTAAAATAACTACTGAGAAACAAGTATAAGATTTGAAAAACAACTGTAGACGATGCATACAGCACATTTGTAAATTTATTAGAATTTATTATGCATACAGTACAGTATTAATCGAACTTCATTGAAGATTAAAGCATACAAGTAATAATAGGCACACAAACGTGAGATCTTTAGAAGAGTCGAGAGAGCGGGAGATGGGAGTTTAGAATCGGGATCCTCTGGTTAAATGGGGCAATTGGAAGCACTAAATTTTTCGATTTGAACTGAATTGATTTTTTATTAGTAATCGACAACTTTTGGCCTAAGGCACAATAATCATCGTGAAATCGTTATGATAAAATATTTTAGTATGGCTATTTCATCAGAAAATTAAACTATCAATCAGCCAAACCAACAAACTGAAAATAGACAGCTGGAAAGTCGATATGTAACCGGAGCCCTGACAGATTCAACTGAATACAACTGGCAGGTTCAAATTTGGACGACTATTATTTAGCTTTTGAAGTGTTTGCTACGATAGTTGAAAAGTTTTAGTATTCTTCCGTGCGCATGCGCATACCAAAAAGGACGGAGTTTCTTGGATGAGTATATCTTATTTTAGTCTACGCAATAGCCGCTTAATTTTTATATTAACTGTTAGTTATTATCCTTGAAATGACCGAACGGGTACTGGTATGGCAGCGTCTATACGCAGGCTAGTTGCGTGAGTTCGACGAACGCTTCCTAATCTCGTTCAATGCTATAGCTTTTCGTGGCAAAATGTCGTTTACTGACTTAGCATCGCTTCCATGTCCTACGTTGATCGATCACGTTTAACGCTTTGCGATCAGGTTTTGCTGCAAAGCTTTGTCACTTTCTTCGCGATCAACCAAGTGGAGTAAGATTATTGAAGACATAATATGGATGACAGCACTCTTAAAACTATTTTTTAAAAAAGCTCCTTCCAAGGAGAAAAAAGAAATCACTCGACTCTTTGCTCTACGAATCTAACAACGCTAACAACAATTCGAATTCTCCGCGATTTTTAAACGAACGCACGGACATAATCCACGATCACTACTAGTATATCTAAACATATCGATGGTTTTAAGCACAGCTAAATTTAACATCAAACGCTCATTAAGCTGAATAGTAAAAAACAAAGCAAAATAGGCTTTACCTCTGAGAAACCAAATTGGCTTACGCCGGATAAATCTTATCTCTAATTTAAATCATGAAAAGCTTTTATTATAATACCTTTCATAATCACAGGCAAACAACACAGATTGATATGCACAATACTGTGACTGAGTCGCTGCAAGTCGGTAAATGAAAAAGCCGACATTGTTTAACAACCATCAAAGCTTTTGAAAAATATTTAGAGGCCAGGATCGGCAGCTGACTGAAAAAGAACAGCTAACACTCAAAGTTATCGACAATTTTGGTGACAGGAAATCGATTGCAAAACGATGCTTTTAAGAACAGAGCATGTTGCAAAGAGGAGCCGTTTGAGGGGCTTTGATTCTTGAGTACTTGATCCGGAGAAAACGTCTACCGACACTGATTGAAAGAGGCCGCCATCTTACAATTTTAAATTCTTTGCCAGATAATCTAAGTAATCTTATTACAGTTTAGTCATTGGAAGCAATACTTTATAATGCATGGCATTTTTCTATCGAGAATGTCGCTGCAGGAAACTTTCGTTGTATCCGCTTATTTGCGATATGATGCTCGTCCATGTTAACTACACTAAAATTGAAATTTGTGTTTTCTAAGTTTACCAACAACAACAACAACACATTTCCCACTTTTCGAATATTAATACAAAAAACTTGAAAAAAACATTAAGGGTTTTAGCACCCTGAAATAACCTTTGCAATTCGTCTTGACAGAAGTCACAAAAATTTGCGATTTAACGGGTCGTATCCGTGTGCATCTCAAGGGTTCCATTCATCTTAGAATTTACTGCTATCTGTATAGACCACCCAGCAAATCCGGCAACTTTAGGAAAATAACAATTTAATTTGTTAGGATATAAATGTTAACTATTATATCAAAACTGCCAAGTCTTCAGTGCTTAACGACTAAAATATGTATTAACGTTTAAAACCTTTGTTATGAAGCTGTTTTTGTTTGATGATAGTTTTTTTTTAACTTTCCATGGATAAGAACGCATAAATTATACACCATACACTTTATTTTTCTTTCATATCTGTCTACATTCCGGCTCTATCATTTCTCATTAGAACATGTTATTTTTGGGCCAAAAGTGATTGTTTCAAAATATTTTTGGTATTTTCGCCCCAAATATTTGGCTTAATATTCTTATAATCATAAAAATAATCATATATACTTGTTTGGTGTACACGTTTTTTTTATATAAATTATATATCTTACGTCTAAGAAGATAAGAGCTTCGATATTTCATATACAGGTAGTTAGAAAAGAAAAGAAGACAATTCTTTCTGAAAATTGTTCTTGTAAAATTTTTATGTATTTTACTCTAGTCACAAACAATGTTTCCTTATCGAGTACTTGCCGATTCTATGATTTTGTGCCATGATCATGAGGTGACAAAATATAGTAATCGGCCATTTCACAGCCTCGGGTGTGTTTAGTATACATGCCATTAAGATTTGGCTTATTTTCAAGCTGACATTGTTATAAATATAAACAAAGTTTTTATAAAACATTCAATCTACAGCATTTGAAGTTGCTAAAACATTTTTTTTGAAACATAATCCTAATATAAAGAAGAAGAATGAATATACTACGATGGAGCGAAAATTGAATGTTATTTTTGTTATAGACACAGTAAAAAAATGCTCTCTTTTCTTGTTTTTCGCGATTTAACCGCTAAATTATTTACACTTCGGATTTGTATTTGTATATACGAACAGTTTAAATTGATCAAGTAAAGTAAACAAAGGAATTATAATGGCAACAAAGCATCATAAAATGAATTGCTTATCATCACTAGCATTATGTTGTAATTAGACGGTTTTGTATCATTGCGGAAATTCTTTTTGAAATTTTGTTTTTCTTAATATGTTGGTGAAATTATTCATCTTACGGTTCAAGTCAACTTTATAAGCTCATGTTAAATATTTTTTATAAAAACATCTTTTTTTATACTTTCTACTATTTTCTTTAGCTTTGGTCAATTGAAGTATCGTTGTTTTAATATTTAAGTCTTACTTTATAAACAATTCTTTTAACAAGTGATATACTCTCTTGGTTTTTTATGTACGTTTACACTATAGGGCTAACAAAATGACAAACTTGTTATTTTTAAAACTAAAATTCTTTAATATATAGTATACTCTCCTTTTAATGAAAAACCTAACCATTTTGCTTAAACGGTAGGCTAAAATTAATCGTTCATAGTTTAAAATCCTATTTCACAGAATTAAGAAATATATGAAAATACACTTTTTTAAATAAGAATTCCAGTTTATAAGAGTTACGAGACTCGGATTTCGGAAATTTTTGTAATTTTAAGAATCTTACTGAGGCTCAATGACTCGACCCGCAAAAAATTCTTCCACAAACATTTTTTTTCACCTTCTTTCTTAAAAGCTAGTTTCTAAGGAAAAATTGATGAGTTTTGATCGATCATGCAAAAGGGACTTAAAATATTGTATTTCTCTGTCATTCTTTCGCCTGCAGTACAGATTTTTTTTCGCTTTTTAAGAACTTACTTCAGCCAGAGCAAAAATTTACTTGTTTTTATCAAAAATAGTGTATATGGAAAAACAGGGTCTCGAAGCTAAGACTTTGTTTCATTAACCCGACAAATTATAAAAATTCTTCACCCCAAAGAAACATACACCATATCACCATTTTAGTAAAAAACATTTGAGTTTGACATTTGCGATAAATTTAAAACAAAAAATTTAAACCCAAGTTTTGAACGCTTTCTTCAAAATGAGTGTAATTATAACCTTACTTGAAAATCTTGTTATTTACAAAAATAAGAATAAAAAATTGTAAACCTTATGGGTGCACTGACGATGAGTATAAGGAAACTGCTCAAAAATTGTAAAAGAAACAAATACAGCATCTATATCAATCTACCGAGCTTTGTACATTGGTTCTAGCATGCTGTGTCTTTGTCAATCAAGAAGTTGAAAAAAAGATCTCTTATCCATTTTGTTAACAAACACTATGGCTGGAAAAAATAATCATGTAATTACACAAGTTGCCTAAAACTATTAAAACTATTTAAAACTGAGAGTATTAATATTTACATTTTCAAATTTACATTTTAGAAATACATTGTATAACTGGAATCAAATGATGAGGTTTGTTTTCCCATTTTTAGCAGCTGTTGGTCGTTAAATGAATGTTATAACTTATTTCAAAAAACCTGTGGCTACAAAGTATGCTATTTTTTGGTCAGTTATTATAAACGAGAAAATCAACTGAAAGCAATTCAATAAAAAATTTAGGAGATACAAAATCCACGCACGACCATAAAGTTTGTTGGGGTACTTCTCTCTAGAGTCACTTCTTGAGGAGAGCAATTTGGTTTCCAAGGAGAACTCTCACAACATTGGGACCCATTGTTTCCGTGTATTTCTTTCCGCCATCTTGTGCGGCGATTCTGAAACCAAGTTCGTACTTGTGCTTCTGTAAGATTAATTTCCTTGGCTAGCTTCATGCGCCGTGATTTGGATATGTACTTTTCGTTGACAAATTCCTCTTCTAATTGCTTTAACTGTGTTTGGGAAAACAATGGCCTCTGTTTCGGTTTCTTTGAAGGCTTCCGTTGACGTCTTGGATTGGCATAGTTTGCTACAAAATAAAAACACAACGTTTAGCTTTTACTGAAATTTTTTTTGTTTTTTTAAAGAAAAACTGTTCGTTTGAAAAGAATCCCAAAACCAAGATAACAAATTAGAAATTCAGTTTTTATTTTAAGCATAGGAACTCTTATGTTACGTACAAACAAAGGAACATTCTCCACCTTTTAAAGTATTAAAATACGATTTGTCCAAACAAAGCACAATGGTGGTGGTTTACAAACTAGTAAAATGTATTATAGAAAATGTTTTTTAATGAAGTGGAATTTAGGAATTAGTCAGTAGTAGTGCACATTTGTAGAAAAGGTGGATATACTGAAACGTAGATTTTGTTTATCTCCGTTATTAATTCAATTGAATACAATTTGACAATTGAAGGATATTAGTTTTATACAAAAGTGAATCTGCCACTGTAAGAATATGGAGTGTTGGAACACAAAATTAAGACATGCATGCACTTTCTATATCATGTACTATGTACTAAATATTATATGTAGAATAATTCAGTGCACAGTAAATAAAACAATGTTGAAGATGTGTTACCTTTTAAATTGTTGTGGGAAAAGTCTTAATTTGATTCTCATTCAGTTGGCGAGAATGGTGAGTCAAATATTTTAACTTATCAAGGCCCTGTGCTTCGTCATATTACTTTTAAAAGGAATAAACTCTAAGTCAAAGTACGTTTCCATCCAAGATTTTGCGACATCATCATTCTCAAATGTTCTATACTATTTCGGGGATGGTAGCTGAATTATTTGAGTCATTTGTGAAATTCATAATTCCTAGAGTATTTAGCACAAAAATTCATGATTCATTTTTTAAATAAAATGTACTCCGATCTATGGTTCGTTTGCTGTCGTTCGTGATACATGATTCCTAACACATTTATAATTCAACATAAAAGCTAGTGATTCATAATTCCAGGCCATTTTGCCTTTTTTGGGCCTGATCCATTTTCAAAATTTTGCTTCCACCCCGACTTTGCGAATGCTATTGACTCAGGATGCGTTTATTGAATTTTTGTCAATGTTCGCCTACAATTATCTTTTGTCTTGTATTGAAAATCACAAAATCACTCAAATGCTAACATTTCTCCCATTTCTCTGTCTTTAAACCAATTTAATCGGAATACTACTCTAAAATATAATGTACCCGGCTGCATTCTCGGTTCAATAATTGAAAGATCGTGCTGCGCTGAAAGTGTTTTTAAAATATAATGGCTTAAATGGCTCTCTCTCTCTCATTCGTGATAAGAAACTTCATTTTTTTAGGCTCGGCTGTATAAATCATTTTTCCGTGTAGAGTTTTCGGTTATGGTTTTAAATCACATTTTTCTAGCTTAGTGAAAGAAATTTCAGTCGTTCGTATAACGAAGGGCATGGATTTCCGAAATGTTTTTTGAGCCCATGTCAGCCAATTACTTAATTTCATTAACACCCTAATCAGTCAGTTTACGAAATCTTTGAAGCAGAAAAATCACTTTGGCAGCTTTTTTGAGAACTTCACACTCTAAAGTACCCTCAAAAACAGAGCAATAAAAGCAAAATCGTAGTTTTCAGTTTGCAAGCAAACGGCATAACAAAACAACTTTTTACAGTGGAAAAACCTTCTGATTGTACAGTCCCAAGTGTTGAAGAAAATCTTCGTATTTAACATTTTTACATATTCGTCATCGACAAAAATATAATTTACAAAAGATATGAGTATTTAACTGACCACCATAGCCTCTCAAAACTAAATTCTAAACTATTGATGTATACTGTAATTTTCAAACTGAAATTTTAGGTCTTCTTCCACGATAAGGTATTTTGCGCACGTTAATAATAGTATTCCTCCTTTCAATAATCTGTCTAAAGCTGTCATCATGCTTAACAACAGAAACCAATACATATAAAAAAACTTTCAAGCGGCATGTACAGTCTAAATACCTATAAATATGATATTTTTTATTGCTTTCAATAACAAGACCGACAAATTTGGGTAAAGAGTTTACTTAAATGTGTTTCAATAGTTTTTGATTTAAATGATACTCAATCAAATAGAACATATTAATATCAAACATTGTTCTCTTTTTTGACAATCTAAAACAGACATAACCTTAATTTCTTTTTCCACATTGCAGACAGACCTTTTGAGATTAATCAATATATTTTGACTAAAGATGATTGATAATTGATTGAAACATGTCTTGTAAAATATTTTGCCCTCTCTAATTGTACTATAAATCTGCTTTTTCTATAATGTTTGCAGGGAGGCGCTATGTAAACTATTGCATGATAGATCTTGCAAGGAAACAGATTACAAAATAGAATAATCCTTATTATCTTAAATGAAATTGTTAGCAACAGCGTATAACTTTAAGAAACGTGATTTATGTTTTGGAAGGTGTTCCGTCAAACTTTGAATGATATATGGTAATATAAATGAATGAATTGTTGATTACTTAGAACAATGAACGACCTTGGTGCTTTAGGCAGTGAAATTAAGTTGAACACACCTGCCGGGATTCCAAATCTGGAATATCTTGTAGCAAATACCCATGGAGGGCAAACGGGGCGATTGGACATAAAATCCTCAACTTGTGGCAAGTCGAAATGTTTTACGAGAGGAGCTTGCGAAGTAGGGACATCAATAAAACTGTCAACCGACAAGTTATTTATGTTGTTTTTGTTTTGGCTCTCTTGGCTGTCCTCTGCGAGATTCAGTATGCTTTTGATTGAAAATGGGTGAGCGGAGTGAGATCTTGTCGGGTTGACTGGTTTAAATGCTGACCCATATTTGATCCTTAACAATGACATTTTTACTGTTACTCAGTGCTTTCACCTGCACTTCTCTCTTCTTGCAAAAACAAAAGAACAATTTCTACCTGCCGTATCTCCGGCTGGCTGGCTGTGCGTTAAATATGTCTGGTGCCACTTGTCTCGCGGATTACTCAATTGACGATTCGTTTGATAGCTTGATAATTGGCTTCAACTCACTCTGCCACTGGTAATTGGACAATAATGTTTCAATTGAAATACCTGTGGTTTTTAGGCATGTTTGGTTTAGAATCAGTTACGGCTTATGGTGTATCGACTAATTTTAGCTTCTGGGTTTGGCTGTTCAAAAACAATTTAAATGACGTTTCATTGTTTGTGACCTGTTTGGACCAAGATTTTAAAAGCACAACCACGTCAATGTTTAACGTTTGAGGGTGCGGTACGACCCAACAAAAGAACTTCATTTTTTTACAGCTGTATATATGGATTGAAATTGACTTCGAAGTACAGATTTTGGTCTCGTTGAGAGTTTTCCAAACTATATGTAGGTAATAATAAAAGACCGCCCGCTTCCGGTTCAAGAGGATTGCAACAACAGAGGAAACGGTTTGAATGAAAACCCAATAAAGCAGAGGCTCAACCGGATACATTGTTTTCTAAAAGATCTCACGGTAACTACGCACAATGGAGAGTGACACTTGCGAGTCGGGAAAGTTGCCATTAAGTCTGCTAGTGTCTTTGATTTCTAGTCCGTACTTGAATTATTATTCTTAAGTAAACATTCAACTAGCAACGTTAAACATCTGAGCTTATCCTCCTTAGCAAAAACGTTTTGTAGATTCCTCTTTCAATTAAAAGGCCCAAAGACATAGGAGAAAAAGAAGAAAAGTTGATAAAAGGGGGACGAGGTTTAGCGCAATTAATATATGGGACGGGGAGGTAGGGGTACATTGAGTGCTAGGAGGGGGTAGAACAGGCAACGCAAATGTGAGTGTAATTTGTAAAGGGAGCTTACGAAAGACATGTGGGACAAAATCATTTTGAAAGCAGCACCTTTGTTTCAATTGCTACAGTCCTCGAATTTTCCGTATTAAATCTTGCTACTTTCTCCACTTTTCTTTGCACACTTTAACACCAACATTCCCTGTCACTCGTTCTTGGTTTTGTCATACTATTTTTACTTATATTCTAATGCACTTTCTTTACGTATTCCCGAATGAATTCTTTTGCCAAATTGCTGTTTACAAATTAATATCGATCTAACGTCCATTTTGATTGGTCAAAAAGCGTGTTTTCATCACCCTATGAAGCACGAAGATGGCGTAAGCAATATGGATGGCTGGTGACGAAAGCAATACGGTTGTTTGTCTCCGAGGGTTCACAGCTTCATGAGAAAAATCATAAATACGTTCTTTCAATATCGTTTTTATCTTTGTTAAGAGGGAAAATAATAACTTTATAAAAGAAGAAAAACGTGTTATTTATATCTTGATAGCCTGGTGAAATCTCGGCAAATTAAGTTTGTGAGAATTCTTGAGCAGGTGCCAAACACTTGACTGTGTCTCGTCTTTTCACTGATCGGCTCTCGAATTCTCCCAAACGCTCACCTCAGTTTTCAAAACATGTTTTCTTTCTTAATTCATGTACAATCTCTTTTTTAATTAAAAGAACCCTTTTTATAAGAACACGAGGCTGAAAATCGTCAAAAATTTAAGAACATGTTGAGAACATGCTGAGGCTGAGAAAAGGTGAAGAACATTTATTTATGATGATATAACCTATTGCAAATAATTCATACAGTGTTTTTTAAAAATGTGTTTTTCGTTGGGCTTCTTGATTAAAGTTCGCAGATAACAATTTTACATCACATGCTTTTCGTTTACCAAATCGCAGTTCTGACAGGTATAGCTCTTGAGGCAACTGGGACAAACTGGCAAGAAAGTCAGTACAGTTCTATCAAATGAGTACAAAACACATGTACAAATCAATATAAACACAAATGTACCACATACGGTACATGTATTATTTATATTGTCTAAAATCAGTAAAAATATTTTAAGAACATGTTTTAGAACATTTGAGGTTGATGTCCCAAAAACATTTAAGAACCTTCAGCCTCAGTCGAATAGTTCGACGTTCTTATAAAGAAAAAAGAGTGTACTCTTTCGTTGGCGGGTGATTGCAATATCCACGATTACAATGCTTTTTACTTTCTTATCAGTATTGACAATGTATGGCCTCCTTGCTTCTATCACATTGTTACTCTGTCTTAATTACATACTTCAACAATTTTGGCACACTGAATCATTCTTTATCAATCATTCTGAAGTATTTTCATACCAACTTTTCTTATCTTCTAATTCACTTATTTGCATGTTTTCCAATGAATTCTTCTTGCTAACTTAGTGGCGTCATGTATTCTTTTTGAGCTAATTTCTCACATACACTTATCTTATATTGCACACTTTCTCCTCTGTTACCACACATTGTACAGAGGGAAATTCATTATATGTATCAGTGCGGTGTTTTACTAAACTGGCTCTATGATCGCCTGTTTTTGTGGAGCACACAACAACGCCTTTGTTTCAATCTTTAAATCACTTCTGACTAACAAGCAATTCCAGGTTAATTTTGTCTCTATCTACCTTCTCAGCCAGTGAACAGATGCATGAATTGCATGTCCATTCTTCTTTTTCCCCATCCAATGTTGTTTACATTTCTGATACTTCTGTCGTTTGAATTCACACTTACTGATGCCAGCTTCTTTTTCTTCTTCCTTCCTCCTTCTTTTTTTTAATTCTTCTTCTTCTTCTTCTTCTTCTTCTTCTTCTTCTTCTTCTTCTTCTTCTCCTTCTTTTTTTCTTCTTCTTCTTAATTCTTCTTCTTCTTCTTCTTCTTCTTCTTCTTCTTCTTCTTCTTCTTCTTCTTCTTCTTTTTCTTCTTCTTCTTCTT
>JAOBAY020075190.1:0-11352 GCA_025331085.2 Zoanthus sociatus
CGGATGTCTTGGTTCTGACAAGCGAAACAATGAAAGGACTGGAAATGGAAGGAGGCATTCGAGAGCAAGGGACTAAAAATGAACCTTGGGAAGACAAAAATGGTAGTGAGTGGGTGCAGAAAGTGAAGTGTCTGTAAGTGAGGTAGATCCATGTTGTCTTTGTGGGAAGCGAATAATGGCAAATTCAGTGTTGTGTGTGAAATGCGGGAAATGTATCTATGGAAGATGCGCGAAAGTAAAGAGGGTGACCCCGAGGTTGGGGAGAAATATTGTGTGTGGAAGATGCAAGAAGCAAATTGATGAATTAGTGAAATCGGTGGAGGAGTTGTGTGAAGAGGTGGAAACCGTGAAAGATTTCTGTTATTTGGGGGATAGAAAGAATGCGGTGGTTGTGAGGCAGCTGTAACAGCAAGAACAAGAATCGGATGGCTGACGTTCGAGGAATGTGAAGAGTTGCTGAACTCAAAAGGTTCTCGCTTAAGGTGAAAGGAATGGTTTATCGGAGTTGTGTAAGATCACCGATGTTATATGAGAGTGAGGCATGGTGTTTGAGGGAATTAAAATGAGATAGCAATTTTGAAAAGGACCGAGAGAGCAATGGCGAGAGCAATGTGTGGAGTAAAACGGAAGGAGAAAAAGAGGTCAGAGGATCTAATAGAGATGTTGGAAACAGTTGTTCAGATGGAAAAGGAGAATGGAAAGAGGCGGATACAGGCATGTGTTCAGAAGGGATTATGGCCATAGTTTGAGAAACGGAGTTTGGAGTGAAGGGCAAGACTAAGCGGAGACGAGTGGAAAAGGAGAGCAATTTAGTGTTGGTTTGGAGAAAAAGGATGCCATGAATCAAGCGAGATGGAGAGTGGGAGTTGGAGAGATTGCTACCAAAGTGGGGTAAATCCAGCCACCCACGTTTACAGGGATAAACCCAGATCAAAACTGGATATACTTGATGACTGAGTTCAGGACACTTACATTGACATGCAGGCCATTAATTACTGATAATATTTCTAAGTAGAATGAAAAGAAGTAGAGAAGTAGTGGTAGAAGAAGTAGTCTTAGACTGAAGTAGTATTGGAAGTAGTCTTTATTCATTGATTGATTTATATATTTTCTTAATTTACCATGTTCTGTACATCTGCTGTAAGTAATGTATATGTTGTGGTTCAATTTTATTTTTGGTTTAATTTTATTTCTGAACTGTTCAATATTTTTTAAACAAGTTCATTTTTTTAAAACCAGTTTAATTTTTTTAAACCAGCTTATTTATCAACTGTCTGATAAATAAGCTGGTTTTTAAAAAAAAAGAAAAAAAAAGAAAAAAAAATTCATTTTCTCAGTTTTTTTTTTTGCATCTCATCACCCTTCCCTCCCTTTTTGTTCTGTTATTCCCCTCCTATACCTAGTTATTCCTAACCCTCCACTTCACTACCTCTCACCTAACCCCCCATATAACCTCACTCTTAACTTTTTCCTTTAAATTAATTTTTTGGTACTCATGAGGATTTGAACTCCCAACCTCTGGATCTGTAGTCCTCTTCCTTATGCACTTGACCACACAAGCAATCGTTGCTATTCACCCTATAATTCTCAACCTTATAATTTATAGGTCCCAGTCTCACCACGGCCAAAAATTATAATTGTCATTAAAAATAAACTAGGTTTAAAATATTTTGACCTACTTTAAAATATTTTGACCTAGTTTGAAATCATTTTAAACTAAAATTCATTTTGAACTGCAACATATATATGTGATTCTATCCCTCATATAATTCTATATGGAAGTTTGCAGCTTGATTAAGATTCTTGGTTAAAATTTGTTCTTGCCTTATACGTGAGAGCATCGCCAAGCTGTTTAGCTGATATACTGGAGAATGTTTTGGCTGTATTCTTGGCAGGAACTGTTCTGTTGTTATCCGTGATGTAGAACTTCACATCAACACTTCTGCTGAACCCCTCTCGCTTGATATCTGTGATCTAAAACGACATCAGCAATTATTAGGTTGCTTTCAAGAAACTTTACAATTTGAAGTTTGCAAGCAAAACAACGTTACAGAAACGAGAAACCTGATACCTTGAATGCATAATGAGCTAGCTAATTTTCACCGCAAAACCTGCAAATTTGAGCAGCTTTATTTCGGAGGCATTTTATTCAAAGTGTTCGAAACTTTCTGTACTTAGTACTTCTGAATTGATCTGTTTAAAAACGTAAAAACTGGTTTCGCTTCATCGCTACTTTAAAGTTTTAACTAAGTCACCATTTGGGTACGTTTTGGCATAATTTCTTATTTCCAGTTTAGGCGAGGTTGAGGTTAAGTTATATTATATGTTTTGGCATACATTCAGCTAAATCTCTTTTATGCACGCAAGATTTAAACAAAACGGCAATTAAAAGGAATAGACACAGTAATGCATTGTTAGTATTGAAAAGACTGGAACTAGTTCCCAGTCTACAAAACTCTAAACACTTACTGTAGCATCAATGCCTTGTGTTGCTCTTCTTTTTCTGGCAGAGTTTTTCACACCACTGATGTAAGACTTTTCAAGGTTTGTTTCCATGGTTTCCTTGAATGATGCCTGCTCGACATTAACTGTTGTTGGTACCTCAATCTCCATGACAACTATTTCTAGGGGTGGTTCTGTTGGTACTGCAACAGATGTAGTGGTCAGTTTTGCTGACGTTGGTGAGGGCGAGACAGATGAAGTTGGGACTATGGAAGATGATTCCGTGAGACTATTTTTAATCGAGGTACTTTTCGTCATCAACATGGTTGACTTGAGTGATTGCATTGGGGATGAAGTCATCTGCTGAACAGACAAACTTGGAGTCTCCTGAAGCCCTACAGTACTCATTGACAAAATAGATTGCAACCCGTTTGTTGGTTCTGGCCTGGATACAGTAGTTAAAACAATTTTGGATGCAGATGTTGCATTATGCTTGAAGGCAACAGTTTCATTGATCCTAAATGTAGAAGTTGTATCGCTCTTGAATGAAGATGTTGCATTGACAGTAAATGTTGAAGTTGCATCAACCTCGAATGCCGATGTTGCAGTAGCACTAAATGCTGAAGTTTCTTCACCCATGACCGTCGATGTTGCATTGACCTTAAATGTGGAAGTTGTATCAGCCTTGAATGCTGATGTTGCATTGAATTTATATGTGGAGGTTGCATCAGCCTTGAATGTTGATGTTGCATTGAACTTATATGTAGAGGTTGTATCAGCCTTGAATGCTGATGTTGCATTGACCTTATATGTAGAGGATTCCTTGGCCTTGAATGAAGATGTTGCACTAATTATAAATGACAAAGTTGCATTATCTTGCAATGCAGATGTTGCATTAATCGTGAATGATACCGTTGCAGGGATTGGTAAGACAATAGTTGCGTTAATAGTCATTTCTGTTGGTAATATCACTGTTTTTGATGTGACATTTGCCAAAGTTGTTGTCATATTCTGTTGCATTTGTTTGCTTGAGATAACTGTTGCCAAGACATCCAATGTTCTGTTACTTGTGGAGCTTGCAACTGATGTAGCATTATGAGGAAGCACAAAGGTGGTCAAGGGTGTTGGCTCGATTGGGGGATTTACAATTTTTGTTGTCATGACAACATAACACATTCCAAGGCTTGACATAGTCACAACTGGCAGCTTACCAGATAAAGATGAAAAACTACTTTGTAAGATTGAAGACAGATTAATTCCTCCAGATGACGCTAACTTAGAAGATTTCAATGCTGGTGTAAAGGTTGACGCACTTTTTGATTCAGCAGAAAATTGAGAATGTGAACTGCTGACCACCTCACTTATACTTGCAGTTTCGGTTAGTATGAATGATTTCAAGGTTGAAGGCAAGTTATTGTTTGGAGATGACGTTAAACTAGAAGAATTCAATACTGGCGTAAAAGTTGACGTTCGTTTTGAATCAGCAGGGAATTGAAACTGAGACTGAAATGGTGAAACACTCTCAGTTTCAGCCAACTTGTAAGACTTCATACTATACATGTAAGTTTGTGAAAACACTGTCACAGGAAGCACCGAATCAACAAATGTTGACAAAGTTTGCTGAATGCTTGGTTCAGTGTTGGAGAGAATTGATGTAGTCTTAAAAGTTTCTTTTGCCAAAGTAGACATTGCATCACTTGATAAAACAGAAGATACCGACTGGATTGTTGGTGCAATCGAAATATCATATGAAGCAGAAGTTATGTTCAGCTTTGATGGTACCGTGGCAGTTGTACTGATAAGGACCTGTGATGTAACTTCTGATAGAAAACCTGTGGCTGTAGGTACCTTTGTTGTAACTTCACTAGAGTCCTTATTTGGTAAAGTGGTACTCAACCCAGCTGGAGATCGTACTGTGTTAAATGAGCTTTGATTTTTTGTTGAACTGAACATGGACACCTTAACAGTTTCGCTTGACATACTAATCGGCCAAACTGTAGTAGTACCATTGGATGATTTTAAGATGTTTGTAGATTCCAGCCCAGTAGAAAACGGTATAACAGGAATAGTTAATGTTTTCAATGTGTTATTTGATTCGTAAGTACTCTTGTTGGCAGATGATGACTGCATATCTGTTACTTTCACTTCTGAGATTGAAGTGGAACTTCCTTTTCCTTCAGTGGATGGAGAAACTGTTGTGTCATGAAGAAGTGTTGGTAAGAATGTATTAGTCGAGTCTAATGTGTCTATTACTTTACTAGATGGCTGAACCAAATTGCTGGTTGTTTTGCTAGAACGTGAGGCATTAGTACTTGCAGAGTATTTTACAGTTGTTTCATTGCTGTCATCACTTGATGTCATTGGATACTGCAAGACGCTTGTGGGATTTATAACAATATTGGACGTGGTTGCAATGGTATCAGAGCGAGTGGAAGGCGAACTAAAAGCGTATGTCTTTGTAAAACCTTGAGAACTACTTGAGGTAGTGGTAACCGACATCAATGGATGCATAGTTTGACTGTCAATTGAATTAGATGTTGACATGGCTGACGAGCCTCTGATTTTGGTGACACTAGGCAAACTGGAACTTGAATCAACAAAAGTTTTTAAAACTACGGTGTTTGCTGTTTTTAATAAAGAGTTGTTGGAAAAAGTGAAAGTTGAGTTATAAGGATTGTCTACAGCCCTTCTTCTTCGTCGCAAAATGGGAGTGCTATTTGTCGATATTGTTGACAATGTACTAGTTGGCACAAAACCACTAATACTGTTTGTTGTTGACAGATAATAACTAGAATCTGAGTTCGACGTTAATGATTTGATGCCAGAGGTTGAAATTATGTTATGATAAGACATTGTTGAAAAACTGGTGTTATTTCTTAAGTTGGACTCTGCAGCTAACACTGAAAACGTTGTACTCAAAGAGTCGCTGACTGTCAGGAGTGGTGTTGGTGTTACTGACAGTGTATCTGTTGAGAAAATAGGAACTGTGTATTGAGAAACATCCAAGATAGGTGTGGAATAAAAATTGGAAACTTTGTATCCAGTAGGTTGAATATTTGTAGTTGAAAGAGTAGTCTCTGATGTTTGGTTCTGGCTTGACTGCTGCTCTACATCTGAAACAGTGACTGAATTAGTGATGTCTGCAGTTGGTGATACTTCAGAATGGAATGAGGCATTTGAAGGAACATTTGTGAATGCAGAAATTGGAGTTGATTTGGTGGTTTTTGTGAAGTTGACATCATAATTTGAGGGAAATACGTGTGTTGACAAACTCTGAAAGGGAGAAGAATGAAAGCTGACAGTTGTGCTTTTGTGAAAAACCGATTCTGATGTGTCATGTGGTAACGTCTGAATTAAAGTTGATTCTGAAGCTAAAATTGAAGTTGAAATTGTTTTGCTATTCAACTGAGGAGACTCCGATATTGTCCAACTTGGTGCTAAAGTTTCTATTTCTTGATTCTTTGTCATGGAAATCTGTTGACTGTATGTTAAAGTTGAGGATGCAATCGTTGATGGAACTTTCGTTGAACTGTTAATCTCTGCTGTTTGAGTGCTAATAGGTGTACTATTTGCAGAGTGTAGTCCTTTAGAGAAATTGTAGGTTGAAGTTATAAGATTAAGTGTGGAACTTGGGAGTGTTACAGCTGGCGTCGCCTGATACTGACTTTCTGTAGTTGTACTAAAGGTGAGAGATGAAATCAAGACTTTAACAGCGATGCTTGAAGTTGAGTCTGAAACTCGCATTTTTGAGAAGCTCAACATTTCTGGAACTGAAGTTGCTTCAAAAACACTTCTGGTTGAATTTAGCTGGTTAAACAAGCTTTCTGAGCGGCTTGATAAATTATTTTTTATGCTTGTTAGCTCACTTGATATGGATGCAAAACTTTTGGACGGCCTTAACATAGTGATCAACGAATAAGTTGATTCTGACAAAGAGCCTTTTGAAACCATTGTGGTGGGTGTTATCTCAGTTCCCATGGTAACTGATGGCTTGACAGCAACTGATTGCAAGTCTCTTGAAGCCGACATGTTAACCTTACCAAGAGTTAAAGTTGGTGAGACTGATTCCATTTGAAATGTTTGATTTACTGTTGCCATGGTAACAGACCTCGTTATCACATAGTATATATAGCATGGCGTTGCATACGACGTGACAATGGCATCATCTACCGATGATGGTAAATTATATGCAGAAGATTGACTTGCTGAAAGTAGGTTTGAAGTTATCATTGAGGAATTCGAATCCTTAGTAAAAGGTACCTTGCTAGCAGATGTTTGTAAGCGACTGTCAGAAGCAGACAAAACTAGCACCTTTCTAGTGCTGCCTGACATAGAAAATAAAGTTCCAGCTTCATTTTGAGAAGCTGAATGGCTTGCACTAACAGAGGGCATCAATTCGGAAACAACTGATTGGGTAGTCTGTATAAAAGAATTTGAAGATTCAATCTTTGTTGTACTAAAGTTTGTTGCAGTAACTGAGGGCGTGGAAACAACTAATGGTGAGGTCTGTATAACCGAACTTGAAGATCTATATTTTGTTGAATCAGATTCACCTTTTGTTGAAGGGGCAAAATACGTTGTATCTACAATTAGCCTGGAAGATGTTGGATGTAGTAAACTTTCCGACAAAGATGGAGTTGTTACTCTTGACATATTACTGACTGAAGTTCCACGCAAAAAAGGAGTCACAGACAGAATGTCAAATGACGTTTCTACGCCAACAGAGCCAGAGGATACTTTTGATACTACACTTTCAGCAGGCGTCACGTCTGCCGATTGTGTGGCAACTCCACTTACGTTTTGATTTGACTCAGGGGATACGGGAGATATTGTTATGGAGACATTATTCTTTGTTGCAAATTCACTAGATGATTGTTTGGAAGTTATAGAAGCTAAAACTGTAAAAGATCCAGACAGCTGGCTTGATATTTCTGCTGTTCTCTCATTAGATAAAACTATAAATGAGGTCGAACTATTAGAATACTTGCTACTGGTTGAGTTTGAGTGATCTATTAATGGAGTTGGAGTTGAACTAAAATTGTTTGAAGTTAAGCCTAAAACCGAAGTTCTTGTTGAATTAGGACCAGAGCTTGTTTCCATCAAAGACTTTGATCCCGAAATGCTAGTAAATTGCCCAAGTAGTATTTTGGTCGAAATTGCAGTAGTCTGTATTAAAACTGATGACAGAGCAGAAGTTGGTGTAGCTGTTTGAGAATTGTTTATGGTATTAACTGACGATGGCTCAACTGAAAGAGATAAAAACAAATATTTAATACTAATAATATAACCATGTTGTATACTTTATTTGTTGTCATGAATAGTTTTTACAAAAAACAAGTGACAGAGAGTAAAAAAAAGAATCATGAATGCGATTTAAAAAACTCTAAGTTGAAATGGTTTGTCATTGCAACTGTAAACACGGGATGCTTGCAGCTCATATGCCGACTTTAACACCTTTAAAGACATTTCAATGCCGAAAGTAAAAACATTTAAGACCAGTTTTTAAAGTGTAGATATCACCTTTCAAGACATTTTGTCTTCTTAGAATTTGGGCCTTTCTAAACAATATCCAAAAAAAAATTGAAAATCGACCAAATATTCGTCCCGTTATCAAACATCAAAGCTATTGAAAAAGCTAGACCCTTTGATAATGACCGCGTGAAAGAAGGCATGGTATTAGTTGATTTGATGACATATTAGGGGGAATCAGCGCACGCTGTTTGAGGCACATTTGGAGTAAGATGCCAAAGAGATGCGTTGTATGGGACTGCAGCAATGTTGCAGATAAGATCAAAAACATTGCAATTTATGTTATTCCATGTTATGGAGATGATAGACCGATTGTAAATTCGAGAAGCAAACATTGGGTTTATTTTGTAAGGAAGAAGAAAGGAGAAAAGTGGAGCCCTTCCAAACATTCAGTCATTTGTTTACGCCATTTCGCGCCAGAAGATTTTACGCGGAGATTCGACTACGGCGGCCAAGTGGAAAGGTCCCGTCTAATAAGAGACGAAATTGGGGTTTTAGCTGTCCCTCGACAGATGAAAGAAGTGGCAACAGAAGGCGGTGGAAATATACTCACCGAACGTGCAAAGCGAAAGGTTTGTATAGAATCGAACCACCGGTTAGCGATTATTATTTCATTTCAGACAATAACAATGTCTTCGTTTCCTTGGGTTCCCCCTATTTCGTCATCAGTCACCAGTCTTCCGGCCCTCGGTCATTTTCAAAGGGCGTGGCTTTTTCAATAGCTTTGAAGTTTAATAACGGAACGAATATTTGGTCGATTTTCAAAATTTTTTATGGAAATTGTATAGAAAGGCCTAAATTCTAAGACGACAAAATTTCTTGAAAGGTGATATATACACTTTAATATAATTGGATCTTTTATGGCTATTTTTGTGTTCCCTTTGTCTGCAGCAAGGGAGGACGAGCGAGAATTTCGTTGTCTTTCGGACTTGAGCCGGTTCATGGCTTGTCAGTCTCTCATTTCTGTTGATGTTGTTGTTTTTTAATGGGTTTTAACTCTTGAGTATGCTGCATATGATGGTAGAACGGAAATAAGGATTTCTTTCAAGAGGATTTCTTTCGGTGTTACGGCGAACTTCATTCCTTTTTGCAGGAAGGAGATTTTGTGCTCGTCTAGTTTCTTGTTTGACACGTTGACAATTCACCTGTTCTTAAAGGTTTGTTGTATATATGTTTTAATAATGTCTTCCACTAATCGCCCTTGTTATATATTATTATTATTATTATTATTATTATTATTATTATAATTATTATCATTATTGTTATATATATTCAACTTCAGGTGAGATCCACACTGACACACTGATAAATCCAGAATAGTGCTCAACAATAAAGGAGCAATAAAAACAAACAATATGTATCTCTACTCAATATCGTTTCATATATATGGGCCTTAATACAGATCTGTTTTGTAGACCAACAAAGAGTTGGTCCACTCATCAGTTAAATTCCATATACAATAATATTTAACTGATGAGTGGAACAACTCTTTGTTGGTGCGTCTACAAAACAGATCTCTATTAAAGCCCATATGAAACAATATTGAGTCAGTAGAGATGTATATTGTTTATATATATATATATAATACATCAAAACTCGAGACAGTATTTCATCACATTTTCAAACACTGAGAAGACAGTTGAAAATACGACGCGCAGAGGAGTATTTTGACGAAATTCGAGGTGTTTGGAAATGTGACGAAACACTGTCTCAAGTATTTGATATTTCTTCGCAATCGATACTAAAACTAAGGAGTAAACCAAGAAATAAAATTTTAACATTATATGCTCATTAAGGTTACATTTCTAAACCATAACCACGATTATGATTTCTTTTGTTTTAACTCAATGAATTATTAATGAGTTTGAGAACTATATATCAAAACTTGATAAAGAAGTATATGAGAACAAAATCTTTGTTGCCTTTTGAACTGCTATCATCATACCACAATTGAAACCACTTCACACTAACTCTTCCTGCTGTGACTGGGCGTAGCAAGACAAGATTTTATTTTTGTAAGTTGCAATTTTATGCCACAAATACATTCAATTCCTCCGGTCATTTTCACATTTTTTCCAGGGTTTCTTCCTTAATCAAGCTTTTGAACTGTTATCATCAGTTCGCAGTTGAAAACACTTCACACTGCCTGCATTGACTGGGCGTAGCAAGGCAATATTTTTGTGAGTTGTGATTGTATGCCCCATACTGAGAAATTCCTCTGGTCATTTTTCACATATTTTCTCGGGTTTCTTCATTAAGGGTTAGTTTCAATAAAATCTTTACAATTTATAACTCCTCCGCTTTTTGGTGCGTTATTTACATGATTTCCATATTTTAAATTCCTTTGTGGTTTTCAATATTATAAACCTTCTTGTATATTCTTGCATAAGTAACAACACTCAAAACATACGTGTATGCTAAGAAATAAACACTTGTGTGCCACAAATCCTGCCTTTAAAAATTTACAACTCACATTTTATTAATTTTTAGTGTTTGCAGTTAAGATATGCATTAAGCAATTTAAACAATTCAGTTTAAAAAGCAAATCAAACATTAAGTCCAAGTTAAGAAAAGAGTTTGCTTCCAAGTCTAAAGTATATTTTTCTGTACTCAAGTTTTTGTCTCGTTCTGACTTCTGTACGTCATGTTACTAACAGACAACAAATACGAACGTTAATTTCTGCTTGTTATTCGTATATTAAAGCCGTGATGAGACGACCTGCAGCCAATATTAAAAACTAACTTGGAAACAAAAGCGATTTGCAATATTAGACATTAGCAGCAGCTAAAATTAGGGCAAATTCATTAAAGGATTAGTATTCAGAAGTGAACAACGCTCCTTTCATCAAAACGCTTTTCTTATTGCAACCTAGTCCTTGGACATTTTAAAACCACTTCACCTTGTTTTTTTTTCTTTGTTTATGCAATCTAAAAATACTTTTCAAAGGATTTTTTTGTAGTTTAAGTTTTGTTTACGACAACATCGATTCATATTTTTTGAATGACGTCAAAACAGAATGTTCTCGATTAATTTGAGAATTTAAACTTGAATGGCTCTTAGGCAATTCTGTTTTTAATCGTTAATTACTTCAGTAAAATTCTGTTTACTTCAGTAACGTGTGCAGTTAGTTTCTTTTGATGATGTATGTTGAAAAAGGCAAAACGCCGTGTTTTTTAAGTTTATTTCACTATATACAACATGCGTTAGATTTTGTAATTCATATAGTCACAGCACTGTTCGTTTTAATTTATTTCAATTGTTCCCATTTTGTTTATATCTTGGATACTAGATACAGAATTTATTTTATATTTTTATCATAAGTTAAATTTTTCTTTTATTTATCTGTGACTTATAGTATTTGTTAATAATTATTCTGAATC
>JAOBAY020075201.1:0-11352 GCA_025331085.2 Zoanthus sociatus
ACTATTTTCACTTGACTATGTAAAATACTTTTCCACTAAATCTGTACGACTTGGGCTGTTAGCGCATACACGAATAACAATGGTAGTATCGTCCGCATATTTAAACAAGGCTGTAATCCACCCCATGTACTTCAGTTTCCGAATATTTACGTTTATAAACCAAATACAAAAATAGAAAATAATTAAATCTAATAAATATGGGATACAGAAACAAGTTCCTTTATATGTTAATAATAGTTTATGCGAATGTATTCATGTTAACGAAAATCAATGCCTCTAAAAACGGTATACATGGTCGATACATTCTGAAAATAGCTACGCGCCTCGTTGGCTATTTACAATCTCATATCCAACGCGCGCTCTTGGAATAATTGTTAATTATACATTTGAAGTGTTAAAACTTGCTTGTCAGTGCTTACAGCGTAATTTCACTTCACTACTTACAGTGAAGCTATTACAAAGGCAGGGCATTGCTTTGGGCTTGGAACGTTGCATTGCGGTTTTACTTTCTTCAAACGCCCAACTACCTTTTTGGAAAATTTTCTCGTTTGCTTTCCAATAGCTGAATTTTTTAATCGTAGCTTGGAATCTCTGCGTGTTTTGGTAATTCTCTTAATAACAGAGTGATGTTTAAGTTTTTTTCGCTTCATGTTTTCCTGTTCGTTTACCAGAGAACCATAATCGTTTGGTTTTTTAAAAGATTGTTTCTTCTCGCGCTCGAACTCGAAATGGGAATCTTTTGATAACATTTCGTTTTGCTTTGGTTCAATGTTGGTGTTGTTGAGCTTGAAATCCGTTGAACCGTTGACAAAAGCCAACGCTGCGATAGAACCACGCAGAAGTTCCCGATAAATCTTTTCATCATTGGCAACATAAGTATTATCGGGAAAAATGTTGCGTGGTCGTTTTCCATAATTAGAAACGACAGATTCAACATCGTCAAACTCTTCCAAATCTTGTCCTCTTTTAAGACTTAAGCTTCTTTCCTCGGTCTCCTGAAAGCTGGTTATATTACACTCGGAATCTTGCTTGAGATTAATTTTATTAACAAGTGATTGTTCTTGTGTTAGGATATCTTGAACAATACTTTTATCTTGTTCAATAAAATCTGATTTGACTGTAACAGTTTGCATGATCTCAGAAGGTAAAGAAGATGTTGGAAGAGTTTTTTGTTCATCAATGTTCAAACTTCCTGAATTATGGGATACATTGTTGCTATGTCCATCATTAATGTAATACTGTTGCTGATACCTTTCATCACTCGACCTACTAGTTTTCTCCAATTTGTCGGCAGGCAATACATCAATGTCATTATTATGAATGAACGAGTCTTCGTACCAAAGGTGTCGGTGTGTCTGTTGAAGTTTATCGCTTCTGTGGTGTCTTTGACAATATCTGTTGTCCGATTCCCTATAGTCTCCCAGCTTCTCCTTTTCTGAATCATATTTTTCCTCTGTAACTTCAAACCCATAGTTGAAAAATGTCTTTCCTTGCTGGTCTCTTTGTGTATTTGAGTTGCTATAGGGACGCACACAAAACCAATCTTCATCATTGTACTTGTCAGGGTTCTATTTATAGTAACAGTAATATAATGATTATGATAGTCAATATTTGTGTTGTTTTTAATAGCAAATTGTATTTTGCGTTTAACTACAACTTCCAGAAATTTTTTCTGCTTTCCTTTTAATAAAAACTCCCACCAAGAAAATAATAACGAAATCTGTCTGTCTATTGTTGCACCTTTAAATACAATAATAGAAGTTAGAAGAAAGTTGTCCCCGTGGTAGGGATGGAAAATGTGCTGGTAGGGCTCTGCCCCATTCGCCGAAGAATTGAATCGAAGAACTGAAACATGTTACTGTTACATATTACTTGAAAATTATGCTAGTATATGATACATGGTATTGGTAAATGGTATTGGTGAATAGTACATGGTACTGGTACATGGTATTGGTAAATGCTATTGGTGAATAGTACATGGTACTGGTACATGTAATGGTACGAAGTATTGGTACGTGGTAGTGGTACGTGGTACTAATTCGTGATGCTGGTACACTGCAATGGTACATTTTACCAGTACATGGTGTTGGTACATGGTATTGGTAAATGGTACTGGTACGCCGCCTGGTTAGTCCAGTTGGTAAGGCGCCAGTCTGCAGTGCAGGAGGCTCGGGTTCGATTCCCAACCGTACCTTCACTCAAGGTCTTAAAATAATTGAGGAGAAGGTGCTGCCTTTGCTCTAACATCTGCAAATGGTTAGACCTTGGCGTCTTCTCGGATAAGGACGTTAAACCGTAGGTCCAGAGGACCATGTGTTAGAAAACTCCTTGTGACGTTAACATGTTTACCCTTTTAAAAAAAAGTGTATTTTCTTCTTTCTTTCTTTTTGTACGTGTTACCGGCACATGGCGTTGGTACATGGTATTGGCAAGTGGTACTGATACGTGTTATTGGTACATGGTACTGGTAAATGGTACTGGTACGTGTTACCGGTACATGGTGTTGGTACATGGTATTGGTAAGTGGTACTGGTACGTGTTATCGGTACATGGTATTGGTACATGGTACTGGTAAATGGTACTGGCAAATGGTACGTGTACGTGTTACTTGTATGCGGCACTGCAACATGGTACTGATGTATCGTACTGGTACATCATACATGGTACATATACTGATACATGTTATAGGTTCTTGTGTTCTTAGGGAAGGAGGGGGGAATTTGTTGGTCGCACTCGGCCCCAGAATCGTAATGTTAAATGTACTGATAGGAAGTCTGTCGTGGAAATTTGAATAAAAGTATAAATGGTAGTTGTTGTTTATCTATTTCTTTTTAGAATCAAATAACTTGGAAATCCTATATTCTGATCGGACACTTTACTTCGGGGTCTATAATCAGTAGAATCACTCAACTAATGGAGTATTGCAAATCTTGTATTCTGATTGGCTACGCTATGAGAAGGTTTATATCCACAGTTTAGTTTAGTCACGAAAAATGACTTTTTCATTTCATATGGATAAATTTTCAACAAGTATTATAACCTTTTTTCCAAATGTTCTAGTTGTGTGATACAGTTTCGATCACCGGGCCCCGTGGACCTCCTAGCCAATTTCTCATGTTGCCTTTAGCCTTTGTTGTCCAGTTTAATTGTTGTGCATTTAAACAGTAACATATTTATAATTATGTTAGTCAATATAGTCTAATTCTAGATCTTTTTATAGAGTACATGCGTCAATAGTACCAGTCAGTATAGGTTTAGAAACTTGAAAGTCTTAGTAAGTCAATATCAGGTTTAAGAGTTCGGCCTTGAAAACAAACGAACCTTGTAAATCACATCACCGGTGTTTTTTTTGTTGGCTAAAAAATACTCAGTATTTCACAAATTTGTATAAATATTGTTTGACCTTTATACATTGGCTTAGTAAACCAAATACACTTTAAAATGTTTGAAAAGATTTTGTTTCGTTTTTTGTTTTGCGTTATCATTTACGAATATTGTGCCTAGAATAAGAAAATTTTAGAATCAAGTATTTTAAATTTTGAAATCAGAATGTTATAAAATGTCCGTTTTATCTTTTGTAAAACACTTGAATTATCTTGACGAATAGCTCTAAACTCGAAGCTGGCTGTTGACAAGGAGCTTTAAATTGGGCTTACGAAGATCTACTCGCAAAGTGATCTTGTTCTGCTTATACGAAAACTTTGTAAGACTCATACTGACCCTTTAACGCTTACATTTTCTGAGTAACTTGTTATTCAAGAATGTGATTATTTTGTCCGACACGGCCACCTGGTTTGTTTGTTAGTGTGTGAATAGTTTGATTATGATTATCACAATTCATAAATGCCTTGCCAAAAAGAACCGTTGCCCTAAAGTATCACATAGGCTCTATAACTTAGATTTCTCGTAAGTATTCTTCAGTATTGAAATATCCGACTGTTAAACGTTTGCACTAATTTTATAAACCCAAAGTTTAACTTTTAGTTAATATTTGTGCTAAGTCATTAAGTGTGTCGGAATCCAGTGCTATTAAATCTATTTTAATTTAAAAGTTAAAAATAGCTTAAATATTTACTTGTTATTAATTTCGAATTTGAGGTACGAATATCATATCCTTAAGGAATCAAGCAAAATTTGCTGTACCACCTGGCCGGTGCGGGGGAGACTGAGCTGAGTATAGAAGGTTTGGGGAGGGGAGGGGAGGCGGCTATAGGTAAACATCTCCACACACTTTAGGGGAGGTGATGGGTATTTGAAGAAACTACCACTTCGCTACGAAAAGGTGCTTCCCTTTTATAGTCAATTTTACTGATAGGGAAGTTTGAAAATAGTTTTGGACGGTATGAATCAGTAAACGGATGGAAGCCAAATCAACCAACTGCTAAACAAACTTACATTTTCAATCTATTAGGAGCCATTCTTAAAATCCGTTCCCAAACCTTTTTTTTCAGAATTCTCCTTCACTTTTCTCTATCAACTGCCTAAAATGTGACTATACCTTCTCTTAAAGTGTAGACTACAATAATAAATACCGTGTACAAAATGCCATATCACGTAGGATCTGAGCAGATCGCCCAGGTACAAAATGTATGAAACATGAGTGAAATGAAATGAATAGCTGGATAACTACGTTGAAATTAATTTGTTAGTGAACCAATATAAGTGCGTAAAAGCTCGGATTAAGCGAGCAACTTTAACCGTAGACAGCTGTTTCGTCCTTTTTGGGACTCATCAGTACGGTGTAGAGAATCTATAGTAAACAGCCATTCAAAGGTTAGACAACTTTGAATTTGATAAACAGCTAACCTTTGCCGCTGGCTGTTTACTGTAGATTCTCTACACCGTACTGATGAGTCCCAAAAAGGACGAAACAGCTGTCTACGGTTGAAGTTGCTGGCTTAATCCGAGTTCTTGCTCATATTGATTCACTGACAAATTAACTTCAAAGTAGTTTTCCAGCTATTCATTTTATTTCACTCATGTCTAAAAATACACTCTTTTTTAAGAACCAGTAAATTTTGATGAGGCTCAGTTGTTCTTAAGTTTTTGGCTGTTTCAGCCTCAGTTTTTCTTAATTTGTTCTTATTTCCGTGAGCGGTTTGAAATAATGAAAAATATCGAAACAATAAGACAAGGCATTGAAAACCAGCGCTGATCGTCTGAGGAGCTTTTAGACTTACTATTATATGAATACGTGCATGTAGCAGTTGGGACAATAGTAGACATAATAATAAATGATAAACGGTGCTTCTATGTTTTTAACTGTGCACATTGCGAACGTAAATTACAAGATTCAGGAAAGTTTCAACATTCAACTAAAACATTTTTACTTTTTTTCAGCCTCAGCCTAAGCTTGTTCTTAAATTGTTCTTAATTTTCGGCCAATCTGAGCCTCATTGTTCTTATAAAGTTGTTCTTATAAAGAAAAGCGTTTAAGTAGGCGCCCCGTTTTCTTCACCTCCAAAAACCCTAAACATTCTCGCTCCCCACCAATAAAAGATGAAAAAAAGTAAGTGCCTCATCCCCGTTTGAACCGGCCATGTATAAAAGGTAAATTGCTTGCATGGTCCATAAAAACATTAAGTTTACAAAAGCAAAATATTCTCAAAAGCAATATCGCAGATACCAACGCCAGACATAAAACAAGAAACAAAATCTTTCCAAATTTGGTTCTAAAATCTTTTTAATATAACGATTGTCGTAAAAATTATATTCCGCTGGGTTGATGATTGATTATCTTTGGCGGAGCAAGTTTCTAAGTGGTCGCGTTTGTTAATTGAATAGAAACTGTATTTTAAGGGAAAGTCAACACATTTACATTAAAAGTACGTTTAACGCGGAACTGTAACTCATAGATAAAACTTCCTTTCTTTGAAAAAAACAACAGAAATTCCACCATTGAGTTAAGTAGGAAGATTTGGCTCAGAGTATTGGAACTAAGATATTTTTATGTTGTTTTTGACATTCTGTAGTGCTTGAAATTTCTGAGAGCAGCATGCCACACATACGTCATTTAAGAAGATCTGAAAAGTCTTCTGACGAATTCTAGACTCACCAGGAAATTGCATGAGCAACTTTGACATGTAGCGTTTAACATGCTGTTGATCATAACTTTTTGAAGCTGTTTTTATTCCGAGTTGATGAAACGATATAGCACGAGATAATACACGAATTTTCCTTAAGACATTATTTTTGGGGGGTAGGGCTAGGGGTTTTGTCAAGGCTAGCATATAATATATGTGTATTCATATAGTTTCCTCTTTTCTACAGTAAACACAACAAATTGTATGATACCAATATAGGTAAAGTTTTTGACTAAATCTTACAGACACAACATAAAAATGGTCTTCTATTTTTTACATAGGAAGAGAAATGTTTACCTGTGGAATGAAATGGCCACTTTCACGTCTTGTTACGTTGAGGTATTCCCCATTCCCAAAGTCTTCCTTCCTTGGCGGCCCTAAATTTCTTTCTAAACTTTTCCTTGATGACCGTTCCAACTTTTGTAAGAACTCAGTTACTTGTCCTTCTTCCTCCAGCGTTTGTAAGACCTCGATTTTTTTATTTTCAGATAGTTCGGGTATATTTCTTTGAAGAGTTTCTTTGTTTTCTCTTCCTTCAGAGAATTTGAATAAACAATAACATAGAAGAAAAACCAACGATAGAAATCCTACAATGCCCATCATAACCCAGAGAATAAATAGCGGATCAGTTATGCCTTCCTCCAGGTCACTGTCTCTTGAAGGACTCTCGCTTTTTGTTTCATTAGATGTCAACGATGAGTTTCTTTTCAAACTTTCTAGTTTTCTTGAGTTTGCTGTGGTTGGAAATGCCGCTAGAGTTATAAAAATGAGGTTAATAAGTAATTTCACAATTGCCTGAAACTTCATTTTGTCCTGCGGATACCGTTTCTTCTACTTCGTTCAGCTTTTCTTTTCGTCTCTAAAAACATACGTGGTTAAGCTCATGCTGAAAACAAGGACGTATTTTGAATTTTAAAGCTCGCTGGTGTTGTCATTTCCGCTCTCATGCGCGTGTGGGAAACCCTTATATTTAAAAGGTTCGTTTCGTTGCCAATACTCTTGCCAAAGGATGTAAGGATAATGGTTTCTGTTTAACACTTTGCATGACAACGTTTCGATACAACATCTCGAAGGTTGATCGAGATTAACTCTGTGCTACAAGCACAATAGGAGATTTTACTCATGGCCATATATGATAGCTAGAGGGCCTGCTACATTTGAGAACTAACATAAAAATCTACTTTTTTTAAGCCTTAACACTACTCCTATTTTAAGTGCTTCTATTTCTGTAATTTATTTACTTCCATTAAAATTGAAGGTATTATTGCGAAACCTGTTAAGAGTAAAGTCTGTTTGTTTTGTATAAATGACGTTCATGGCAAGAAAGCGCCAGTTTGTTGCTGTCTTAACACCGCAAAAGTAATATCGCATGTTAATTAGGAAAACGCACGGCGCATCCAATATTTTGCTGTTTTAAATAAACTCTGGCAAAAACAAGAATCAAAACACTTGTAGATATAGTTCCAAGGTTTATAAAAAGCTTTACTTTTTAATATTTAAAAAAAACAAATGAAGGTTTTGTATATTGACTAAATAGTTTTTGTATTATGCCAATTTTTAACTTTTACTCGGATGCATGTTCACTTTTTTCCATACCTTTTAGACAACAACTTTTCACACAGCAATACAATTACATTGACAGTTCTTTTTATTATGAAATTATTTCAAAGCCTGCTTGATATATTCTTTAGAATAACCGATCAACAAGGAATCTATATGAAAATCTTCTAGGGGCTCTGCCGTATCCGCATATACCTTCAATGTGTACAACACATTTTGTAACTGAAAATTTCTATATGCGGTCAGATTTCTAACTGATATGCTACCATAGAAACACTTCTTTCAACTTTGTGATCTGATTCTGAGAGTGAATTTTTATCGAGTCCAATATGAACACTCTTGTTGCTATCTGCAGAATTTTTTTGTGCATGTAGACGTGCTTGAATGTTATAAACCTGGAAGCAAAATGCTTTAAGGTGATTTAAGATTTTAGTTCTGTTGATAAAAAAACGTGACTGCAACCTATGAAGAGTTTTGAAAGTGTACTACTTAAAGACCCTTAACATACAAGAGCGAAAACAAACTTTAATTAAACGTCCTCTGAAGAGAACCGAAGTAGAACTGGACTTTTGAAATTTTTATAAGTTATTTTTTCCAGAATTTAGTTTTTTTAGTTACTTTTTCCCTTTTCTAAATTGTGCGCATTGATGGAATAGATATAAATACATATTAAAATATTGTTATTTGAAAACATATTGCAACTCTTCTACTTTATATCAAAAAGCAAAAGTGCTTTTTAAAATAGCACTGTTTTACCTTCGGGCGATTTCTTCTTAAAATAAGTTGGATAATTCCAGCCGTAATATAAAAAAACTTAAATTGATTTCAGCTCCTATAACATTAGAAGTTTAATCTGTCTTATAACGCTTTACGAAATCTGATATTTTTGAGTTCGTCAGAAAAGCAATTGCTGACGAACTATTGATTTCGTCGGTTTAGTCTTGCAGCTTAAAAGGGCCACTTACTATTTCTAATAGTTCCCGCAGCAAATAAGTGGCCAATTCAAAAATTACTTAGCAGATTTTGCTCAAAGGTCGAAACGTGTGGATATTAAAAGATAAAAATAAAGATGAAATCAAAAGTTAGAATGTTATAGTTTATTTGTGCTTGCTGTACAGCCAGCTTTGCCGGTGAGACAACCCGAAACCTTGCGACACTTGGTGCGTGAGTACCTAACCATCTCGAAGTTTCAGAGAGATGTTACCAAAAATATGCCGTGAACATTCTTTAAAAGTTGGTGATAAGCTCACGTGGCCATAGATCTTAAAATCAAAAGTGCCCTCAATGTCATATGGCAAAAGTCATTCAACATTTGACTATCATTTTAACGAAAATTGACTTTATACAAAATTTAAAGTTATAAACTAAACGTACGGGCATTGTAAACACCCTGACAATATAGGTTGTACTACGGAAGAATATTTGTTGTAAATTGAATTCTGTTCTGTTTTTATTAGTCTATAATTAATTGTTTTAAATTTATAGGCGTAGCTGGCTATTAAGACTATTAAGCCATCAAGTCTGGGTTTTAATAACTGCACTTATAATGAATCAGTTCAGTGCACGTAACACGTGTACGCACGTATACGTACACGTGTACCACGGTGTAGCTAAAATGAGGAACATTTTGGAGCCTGTTGCTTATAGCTAGCTGGAACGGGCCTTCAAACAAAAATTTCCTAGCTATTTCCCTGAAATTTCCTGTTATTTAGACCATTTGAAAAAATGTTGTTGCAAAAACCGTGTACAACTTTCTGTATCGTTGGATCCGGGTTGGACCACGTCAACCAAATAATAATGTTAGAAAATAAGTATAAGAAAAAATTAAAGTAATAGCAACAACAAGTTTTTCTAACTACAAGCAAACTACTCGTATTTTCAAATGTTATGAAAATAAGTCTAAGACTAAAAGTTGGCAAATAACGAGACTAAATTTTAGTAACTATATATCCATCGGCCACACCGATCTTCACCAGGTTATAAGGATATCTTTACACAAACATGAGTAATGTCATGCTTGTCAAAAAACTTTAAAAATTTAAACGGTTGAAAAACAAGAAACGAAATATATAGCGTGTAAATAACAAATAAGCAATAAATTATACAAAATAAAAAAGGATAAGACGAAAGGAGAAAAAAAAAGTAGAAAATGTGATAATTATAGGTCTTCTCTTATGATGAATGCATATATGTAAGGTTCGACAGTGTTGGCTATATGTTTGTGTAAAGCTATCCTTATGTATAACCTGATGAAAATCGGTGCGGTCGATCAAAATATAGTTACTAAAATATATTGTCGTTGTTTGTCAACTTTTCCTATACTTATTTTATAACATTTGAAAATAGTTTGCTTGTAGTTAGAATAAAATTGTTGTTACTATTACTTTAATTTTGCTGTCTTATTATCATGACTGTTATCGGTTCGTGTTGCTGTTCTTAGCCGGGTCGACTAGAAAAACAACCTAACCCGACTTGCCGCTTGTCGTTGCAAGAGACCTTGTGACGGTTTCCGACGATGGTTTAAATTAACGGTATCTGTTTGAAAATGCAATGGAAAATTACGTTAACTAAATTTTAATTCTTAAAAGTTGTGAATTGGTACTTTCTAAGTATATAAAACAGAATTTAACGGCAAAGTTTGAGGCTTGTACCGCGCGAAAAAAGCGTTTAGTTGTGCAAAGAAATGTATGGAAAATTCAAAATACGAGTTGACGCTTTCTAAAATGTTGCTAACAGGCACCAGACTTTGGCATTTAATTCATCTGTTTAAATTTCGAAGTTTCCAATTCACAACTTTTTGAATACTATAGAGTTTAGTTAACGTAATTTACCATTGCGTTTTTTATACAAATACTGTTAGTTTCAGCCATTTTGCCTACTCGCCAAATTGGCGTCGGAAACCTTCATAAAGTCTAAATATTACACTAAAATAATTACAATATTTATGACTATAATATCGCTATGTGCCAACGAGCAGAACTATAGTAAACCTGTGCAAGCCCTAAGAACATGCACTCTCATTTAATTTTTGAAAAAAAAAACTTTTTAAACTGTAATTTCTCAGCATGTGCATGCTTTTCCATTTTACTAATGTGAGCAGATGACATGTCGTCTCCGTAACGCGCCATGTTTTGAATCGCGCTAATTTGTATTCGAAATTTCTTTACGCCACACGTACATTTCTTTGAAAATTAAACTATTTTTTTTTATTAGATTTTGTTTTGGATATTAAAATATTTCTTTTTACGACGATCTCCATCAGTTCTGACACTTATCAGATAAAATGTCTTTGGTAAAATGCATAGTAATGTATTTATATATCTTTGATAAATTAGATGATTTAATCAGAACGTAATTAAAAACGTTCTCCGATCTAAACATATGCTAAAGAGATTATGGCATGACGATTTTGTTATTTTGGGCCAATTTTCAGTTAAATCGTTATTTAATAGTTTTACTTCTGCACAAAATAATCCTGATAAATTGTGAGATGAAGATCTAATGAAATGTTTTTTAAAAAAAAGCTACCCAATTTTTGTTGCAATAGCCTCAAAACTTGAAAAGTTTTGCCTAAATGACCACAAGCACCCTATAAACAAATGATAGCAAATGGAATAAATGTCATACAATAGTTAACAATTATTCACCGAAGTGGAAGTGAATAGTGGTGGATATTTACCGAGCCGCGAAGCGGCGAGGTAAATATCCA
>JAOBAY020075210.1:0-11350 GCA_025331085.2 Zoanthus sociatus
TTATTCTTATTCTTATTCTTATTCTTATTCTTATTCTTATTCTTATTCTTATTCTTATTCTTATTCTTATTCTTATTATTCTTATTCTTATTCTTATTCTTATTCTTATTCTTATTATTCTTATTATTATTATTATTATTATTATTATTATTATTATTACTATTGTTTTTAGGGTCCACGAGCAGAGGCAATGATGAGGTCGGCAATGGAACGTGGGAAATGGGTGTTCTTCCAGAACTGTCACTTGGCTCCTAGTTGGATGCCTTCCCTCGAGAGACTGGTGGAGAACATCGACTCTGATAAGGTGCTGTTTTTTTAAAAAAGAAATCTGGATTCCGATCTTAAAAGCACACTGCAATAGGCAAAGCTGTTAGAATCCAATACAGAAACACATTTCCGATCTGAGCACCAATGCTACTATTTACTGTAGAGTACGTAATATTTAAAGGAAATGTAGCGAAAATAAACCAAATGAATAATACTTCTCCCAGTAGATGTTGGGCCGTTGACAAAACAGACTTTTCTTCAAAATAACTTCAGTTACAAATTCTTTTGTTAACATGTTTATTAAGCTGACCAAATGCTTTTGGAAGAGATTCAATTTTGAAAATTTGCAAATTTCAAGACTGCTTGCGCAAATAAGAATGTTTATATTTACCATTACAGCCTACCTTTCTTTCATGAAGATTAATGGCTGAAAACTTGTCTTACAGTTTCGTAGATCTATCTTTCTGTTTCTGTTGCAGGTCCATCGTGATTTCCGTTTATGGCTTACTAGCATGCCAAGTCCAAAGTTCCCCGTTGCTATCCTCCAGAATGGGTCCAAGATGACTGTTGAACCTCCAAGAGGAATCAAAGCCAATCTTCTGAGGTCTTATGTTGGATTTAGTGATGAGTTCTACAAGGGTTGCAGCAAGGTGACGTAATGTTAATATTCAACATGGACATATATTTTTACAAGCTCTCCATATTGCGCAGTTGGTAAGATCTCTGCTTTTCAACCACAAGGTCCCTGGTTCAATCCCGGCAGTATGCCCGAGACTCGAATATTTGTGTGATCTTCTTTTCCGCCTAAGCCAACTCAGCTTTCCATCCATCTGTGGTAGGTAAATGAGTACCAGCATCTGCTGGGAGCTAACCTGCAATGGATTAGTGTCCCATCCAGGGGGAGTCAAAGACTCTCATCCGGAGATAAGCGCCGGCATCTATGGGCCACTAGGCTCGTAAAGGATTTAGCAACAACAAAACTTCACTTACACTTCAATTAAGTTGAAATTGGACGGTGGCGGAGTGATTACAAATTCATTGTTATAAATAATTATTTGGCTGGGTAACCATTTAGGGTGTTTGACACAAGGGCGAATATTGAGCGAGATTCTGCATTGCGTAAAAAACACTTCACTAATCCATGATTAATATAGCACTAGTTTTAGCTCTATTTACTTTAACACAAAGAAAACGATATGTTATATACGAAATGAATAATGTAATACATACTTTTTCCATAGGCAATTGCACCAAGCTTAGCAACAACAATAACCGGGTCGAATGTGATCTCCATCATGTAATTGTCGACCTCTCAAATCATCCAAAGCTATCTGACAGGACTGATACTTCAACAAGTTTGCATTTCAAGGTTGAGCGTTGTGTTGGAAAATGCTCAAATGGTGATTTGATTTGTGTGCCGGGAACAAACGTAAAAAAAGAATGCATAAAGGTTCCGATGAACAACGACAAATATAGCAAGATAACATTATTCCACCACACCAGTTGCGGTAGACAAGGTACAAGATGTTCAAGTAAACTCCCTAAAGATAATTATCCCCCGTACAACATAACATAAGGCGAATCATAACTACATGCAAGATGATGGAGAATCCGGTTGCAACTACCGGCATAGCGTATGGCAATAGGATTATACTTGACTTTTGATTTTAGCTAAGAGTCAAATAAATCAGAAAAACGACAAGTTATTAATAATATTTGTTAGCTTTTTTATGCAGCAAATAAGAAGTTTCAAGTTTATATTTTTATTGTTGTATTACCTTCAAAATAATTACATTTTGAACGATGACAGAGAAATGTTTTAAAAACTGGAATTACCGTTGTCATTTCTTAGTCAGTTTAGTTTGTGTATATTTTTCAATTTTGCCAAAATACTTTTTCAGTCTTTGCTATGATTATATTTTTTGAGCTAATTCAATATTTGTAATAATTTAATCATATTTGTAAAGTTGAAGAGAAGCGGGTTTCATTCCGAGACGCTAATGTGATAATATGAAGAAAAAATTGAAAAAAATGTTACAAATAAAAGCACCAGTTATAAACGTTGTGTGTATTTTTATAATTAGAAATATGAGATATATAACAGTTTATCAGTTTAATGAGAGATCTTAACTTATCAATGTAACAGACTTGTTGGTTGTTTATGTACATGTTGACAAAGATTACAGTTTGTACACAACTAGTGTGGCCTTAACTGAAGGGAGTCTTGTTGGATTTGGAGTGTTAGTTTAGTATTATTAAGGTACAACTTCTAAAACGTTAAAAACAGAATCTCCATGAGGTCATGTAATTACTGTCATTAAACCCAAATTGAAAAAGTAAAAAAGAAAAAACTGGGAAAATCGCCAGTCAGCTCTGTACAACAAAAACCTTTATGTGTCAGTGATGTGTACATGTACAGCAAATTAAACAATGGGGTATTTATTACTGAGATCTTTTGCTATGAAAATATATTTCAACATTATTTGTTAATCTAGAGTAGCCATTGAAACGGATTTGAATTTTGGTGCTTGAAAAGAAATTCAAATTCCGTACAAATTAATTTGTTGTTTCTTGTCTATTGGTTTTTTGTTATGAAATTAAAAAAAGGTGCTTCAACAAAAAGTGGTATCGTATATTTGAATGTTTAACACTGGCATGCATCGTGTGTACCAAGATAATAGTGCCATCCTTGAATCGAATTCCGATTAGACTTGAACCGCTGATCGTATGTATTGCATGTTCGTTGCTAGTGACATCCGACTACACTAAATGTTAAAATATCTGCGGTACGCAGTTTAGTAGATATTTGTTTTCTGCACGGTTCTGAACAATTGCTAGCTATCACATAGGTGTTAGTCTGAGTAATTATCTCTCTGTTGTTATGCATATTCTACACGCTATAAATTGCGTGGTATGTGATACATTCTTTCTTCGGATCGAACTCTACGTTGAACGACACACGCTTACATTTAGAGTTTAATTTTTTAATATTTTCTTTTCATATTCCCAGTGCGGAGAATATTGCCACTTGAGCATTTCATGCAAGAACTATAGAGAGCCAAGTTTGAGGTTCAGCAAAATGACTAGACGGCGATTTAGAGAGTGACGCAGTTGAATATAATTTTGATTTATCCTTGTTTCGTACAAAGGAGGAGTTTACTTCCGCTCGTAATAGTTATTCCACAAAATTTTAGGGGCTTTTAAAATCTGGTTGCGATTTCTCGGTCTCTTCTTTACAGGCCTCCGAGTTTGTCATCAATATAGTTAGTAACGAGTGTAGAGGGTATAGAGTGCCCTTCAGTGAATTCCTATGTCCTTGTTTTCTTGAGAGTAATTATCGTTCTGCCTATAAACATCAGATTTGTTGCAAAAGCTATTTTAGGGCTTCTCAGCGACATTTGTATCGAGGAGCATGTTTGTGCTCCGTATTGTGTTAACCCGTTAACCCGTAGTTACAGAAGGCAAAAAGCTGCGTTTAGTTATCAGTCTTCTCCATGTCAACTCGTTTATTGTTAAACCTAAATTCAAGTGCGAGGATCTGCGTTCCTTATCCCAAGTCCTCGAGGAGAGTCACTGTTTTTTAATTACTTAATTTATTTATTCATTTATTTATTTAATCTAGCTATCTATTTATTTATTTGTTTGTTTGTTTATTTGTTTGTTTATTTATTTGTTTGTTTGTGTGTTTACCCTTTATATAATTGCTATGTGGAGCAGATATTTATCTTTCACAGCAATTATATAAAGGGTAACTAAGTTAATACTTTAATATTGGTGTCTCTTATTTTTTGTCAGCTTTGTCTACGAAGATAAATCATCCTCAACAGTGGTCAGGTAATTTTGAAACTAAAATTTTTAACTGAACCAGTTTTTCACCTCTTTTTAAACCGAGAGCATCAGTTAATATTATTTGTGTTCATAAATATCATCAACATTATTGATTAAGCACGTGAGGACAAACACGAGTAACATTTTCGTTCACATTAGCATTATCAGTATCATCAGTATTAATATTTTCGCTATTGTTATCACTTTATACTAGTTGTAGTAATTGGTAGTGGTAGTGATATAATAATATTAATAGCAGTAGAAGTAGCAGTAGTAGTAGTTAATAGTAGTAGTAATAGTGATAGTAGTTGTAAAACAGTAGCAGTAGTCGTAGTACTAATAATAATAATAATAATAATAATAATAATAGTAGTATAGTATTAATTATAACAATTCTTTTGTCTTTTCATAAACAGAAGACATTATAATAGCAGAGTACAAAAGCTTGGGATGTTGGTCAGAGTCGAGTAACTGGCGAGATCCATCCAGCCGTGCTCTGATGCTGTTGGAAAACCACGATCTAAAACTGAAAGACAATTATCATTTTAGAAAACAGCCAATCAGCAAATGTGCTGAAGTTGCCAGGAAGAACGGTTTTAAGATTTTCGCCATACAAAACAATGGTCAATGCTTTGGAGGTAGAGCGAACGTAAACTTTCGAAAATTTGGGCCGTCGGAAAGATGCGCTAACGGTGTGGGAGGCCCACTGGCGAATGACGTTTATGAACTCTAGAGTGGAAATACTAAACGAATGTTTGGATTTCAACAGGCATTGCATGCTTATCTGAACTACAAGCGTTTTATAATACGAACCAATAGATTTCGGCCAAAATCCGCTGGGTTTAATTTTTCTAACAGGGACTGAGGAGTGTATTTCGGATTGATTGCTCATGAAAAGCAAGTGGATGGGGGAAGGATGTGGAGGCGTGGACATAGTAATTTTTAATAGAAGGGAGAAAATAACTTAAGTGACCAGACCGAAATATTTAAAATTATTAACGAAAGTAGTCTAAAGTTGCTCTTAAGTTGTCCTATGAGAGTTCATTCGCACATAATATTAAACCTAAAATAATAATATTCATAACATTAATAACATTAATAATAATGTTAATAATAACCGCAACAACAGCTAGAGGGTTTCCAGTGCCATCTTAAGAAGAAATTACCAAGCTTTTTTATAGCAGTTGAGGGTCTTAAATTGTCCGCAACAACGACTTGCATATATTTTACATATGTAGCACAGACCACAAAACGGTGATCAGTGTCCCATGGGAAACGCTCTAATGGAGATGTTAAAGTCCGTGGGTTCTTTAACTTCCCCATTAGAGTGTCGAGACTCAGGTTTCACGCCCTTATTCGAGAAGACGGAGATATTATTCTGCGCTCTGTTGCTGCTCTCCGACTTGCAGAAAGTGTTTACATTGTATATTATTCATAACAGTACAAGGGGTTTAGGTGTAGACGCGTATCAGTTTATTGAAGTCGGGCAATGGTTGGTTTGTTACATGCATATATAAATATTGGGAAATAGTGGAATACAAGTTTTTTCAATTACATCTGTGAATTGAAAATTAAACCCGATTAAGCGTTATTCTAACTGGTTAGGTCAAGTGAATAGTAATTGTGATTTCGCAATGAGGAATCCCGAGGGATTGTGCGAGGAGCGGAATTCCAAATGCCCAATATAAACACATTTGATTATAACCCAAATCAAAGTTAGAGTTTACTGGTTAGGAAACTGGATTACTTTCTTTGTTATATGTTATTGTTTTTCTTTTCCTTATTGAAATATGATGTTGACCGTGGAAAAATAACAAGAGGCCTTGAGATGTAAATGAGAAGCACAGCAAATAGACTAATGAAGCATCACACCTAGAACAAAAAATCCTAACCGTGACCGTGCCCACAACATAAAACAAAGAAACATTGTAATCTTCTTTGTAGTTTGCCAGGTTTCCTAACCTGTCCGCTCTAACAACTTTGTCCAAATACAAAGTTATGCGTAATGCTAATAAATTTTTTACGCCTGGAAACTTATCGTCAATCCTGGACCTTATGCCGCATTATTGAATCCCTCCTAATTACAAAATACCGCCCGAAACTCGACAAACAAATCAAAGACCTCATGTGAGCTCTCTCTCTCTGTTTCCCCATGGGAAACATCTTAACAACTGAGCAATACTCTGCAATTTCTTTAAATATTTTCATATTTTAACCTGAAGATGAGCAATTAATTAATCATTAATTTCATACAATTACAATCTCAAAGCTGATAATCCAATCAAAAGGCAGAAATTTCTATGACAACAATGGAGGCATGCCTTGTCCGTGCACGCATGAATTGTCCGTGCACGCATGAATTGTCAAAACTAATAAGCCAATCAAAATCCAGAAGATTCTAAGACAACGATGGAGGCACATATTGTCTGGGCACGCATAAATTGTCACTTCATAGCCTGCGAGCCGGCTCTTTTTATTTTTTGGGGGAAAAGATAAACGGTAAAAGTGGGAAAGGGAAGAAGAGCCTGCACAGAACGTATTGTATTTAGAATCCAACCCCCACCATGCGCTGTCAAATTCCGTCAAATATTAACCAATCAGAAAGTGTCGGGAGTGAAAGTTCAACTTTACAAAAAGTAATTTGAAAGCTCGTACAGCAGCTAAACTAAAACTGAAACACAAATAATTAGAATAAAAACACTTTGTTAAGTATTGTTTCCATGCAATACAACGGCAGCAATTTACGGCAAGACATCGACAGATTCTAGATTTAGTGATTTACAAAAGAATATCACAGATTTTTTTGTGGGAATAAAACAAGCGTGTCACATGATTTTTTCAATCCTATTTTTCTCTTGTAAGAAACAACAATCGAATTCCAGCTAGAATTCCACGCCCATTTGCCAATCATTTATCGGCAGCTCTTCTGTTATTCTATTCAAAGTCGTATAAACCATAGCCGTCGCATGATAATTGCTTGCGATTTTACTAGCTATGACGAAAACCTTACAAAAATAGCTGAAACTAGTCTGTTAACTTCAACACCATCCAACAGTCAACCTAACAACAACTTTCTGATCTGTTTTCAACTGGATCTCGAACCCAGTTTCTCAGAGAAACCAGGAGCCCATAAGTAGGAGCGACCAACTTCCATGTTCTAGTGTCACGGCGTTTTCACGAACCGAGTTATTTTTAGTTCAGTTCTCGCGAGTTCAGAACAATCATATGCATCCATACTCAATCAATGACTTCACTGTAAGTTTGTATGAATTGTACGATTCCTCTGGGACCGGAACTTCTATTGAAATTTCCCACGAATAGCGATCTAAAAAGAAACCAGTCCATGAAAACGCCGTGACATAGGTCTAGTATGGGAGTTGCTCGCTCCTACTTATGGGCTCCTGCTGGGAGTGGATTTTGCTGAGGGAGGAAAACCGGAGTACCCGGAGAAAAACCCTCGGAGTCAGATTGAGATCGACAAATCTCAGCAGAGCCCAGGATTCGAACCCGGGTCGTAGAGGTGGGAGGCGCGAATGATGACCACTACGCCAACCTGACTCCCCAGAAGTCATATATCTTGCTTGTTGGCCTCAATTGGTAGATTAGTTAGATGATGATGATGATTATGGTGGTGGTGGTGGTGGTGGTGGTGATGTTGATGCTCATATTATAGTTAAAAGTCGCTGCGCTACAGGTTCCTGTATTTATACATTAAAAGTTTTGGAGATGCACTTTCGCTCCTCGTCTTGGATGAGGCGTACACTGACTCTTGGGAGTTTGTTAACGCGCGCGCTCACGTTAATTAGTATCACTGCAGTAGTAGACGAATGCAAATCCTGTTTTCTGATTGGCTACTCTACTAAGGGATTATTAGTATACGTAATAGTCCTCAAGTATTAGTAGCAAAATGTTTGGTTCTGGAAACTAAGGCCGTATCGCGTTTTGTGGGAAGTTCCGAATCGTTTTTAAGTAATTAATTTACTGAATATCCATCCCAAAAAATACGCGAAACAAAGTACGGGATGAAGATCTGGATATTCATGCGGACGGCCCGTCGATGGCCAATAGCCTCAACGCTAATTTGGTAATCACTAATCTGCTACCTCCTCAGGCAGTAGTGGCACCGTCTTAAAATGAATCCTGTCGAAGGATTCGTTCTTGTTTTAAGCATAATTTTCATTCTAAAACGGTAAGTTTTGCTGTTGTTTTTCGTTGCTTGACTTATTTTAATAAACCGAAAACTAATCAAGCTTCACTTTTTTCGATAAGTCTTTCTAATATATATGTTGTCACTTGTCATTGTAGTCACCGTTGGCCATGTCCAGTTTCTCGACTTTATATCGAGTTTTAAACTCAAAATTCTTTGTTTTTGTTGATTACTCAAAGCTGTAATGCAGCAGATAGTAACCATGAAGTCAGCAAATAATATCCTTCTTGGACTACAATATTCTGAGTGGAAGCCGAAACCTATTGTAGAACTGCAAGCAATTTAGATATCCTGATCCTTTAACTGTTTTGCTATCTGTTTTCAGCAGCATTCTAGTAATGTCTGTTCAGATATCTATTATAGAGCATAAATGCGCTATATAAATCCGATTTGTTATTATTATTATTGTTAAAAAGATAATAAGACTGTTTAAATACCCCAGTCCCCCATCCCAGGGACAATTCCTTAAAAAAATGTTTTGTTACTCAACCGGGACGACTTTGAAAATGACCTTAAAAGGTACACATAAATTAACTCAGATACTGAATTCAGACTCTAAAAGGTACGAAGGGCTTTAGAGTAACAATTAATGTTGAGGTATTGTTGACAACTATATGAAACTATCAATCCTTATAATTTTGAGTAAAGTTCGAAAACTGAATCTAAAGGTGTCAGTTCGAGACCTTAAAAGGAACGCGTGGATCCTATTTTCGAAACCCTTAACCAGAAACAGAGTAATTTCATTAGATCAGAATAAAGGGAATAATACCATGGCCGCACCTCGTAGCCGACGCGCGGGAGCCAAAGTCGGAAGAGAGAGGGTGGCTGGGGCTCTTGGGACGAGGTGCGGGTTGCAGCAGCAGTGAGAGAAAAATGGAAAGACTCTGTGAAAGCCCCATGTGCCGCGGGGCACGAGGAGGACAGGTAACCGGGTAACAGGTACTGGTAACCATTTTATAAATGAGTGTTCCCAAAAAAAACACGCATCATTAACTTTTAAACTCTGTTTATTTCTTTAAGGCTGACATCAGTGGGAAGAATTACTAAGTATTCCAACATTGAATGCGTCTTGTACGCTGTTGGTTTAATAATGCCTGCAGCAACAGTAGTTTGGTCCACATCCTTTGATATAGCAGGAGTGATAGCGGTAGATCTGAGGTCCAAGCTGGTACGGATCCGTGTCTCGGAGGTTGTTTGGTTTCAGAATACGAGTATGTTTGTACACGTGAAGTGATTCCAGGCATTCCCATCGACTAGAAAAGAAGAATTTTAGAAACAAGAAACAATTTAACTTGCACGGACGTGTAAACAAACACAACATGAATGTTAAACGCATAAGTTGATAGAGTACGTAGAAAGCGGTTAATATTAATTTTGTCCGTTTGAGTTTTCAGGACACTCATAATTAGAAGTGTAGAAGAGCGTTGAGAGATGCCTTTATGACCAATTTGGATTATGTGAATATGTTCATAATGCAAGCCATAAACAATTTTCATATTCATAAATGGCAATGTTTTAGCATTTTTTATCTTCATTCAAATTAGCCTCTCTTGCTTTGTTCGAAAAAAGGCGAATGAGAATAAGTTACTTAAAACGACGCGAAGGAGACTAATTTGAGTGAAGGAAAATGAAAACTAAAATGACGACATTTGCTGATAATGGTTTCATCTGAGCCATGAAAATTTCCATGGAGGGGAATATTTGAATCAGATTTTGCTGGGTTAGTGCCGAACCCCTATTCATCAGTCTATTCTGTGGCCAATTATAGACCCCATCTTAGTCACTTTTGGGCAAGTGTCATTTTCGCAATCCCGAAGTACTCTGTTGTGCAAGTGGTTAATGTTTAAGTTGTGATTTCAAGAACCGAGTTCTATGCGAGCCAACTGTTAAGAATTAAAACCACCCCATTCTAGTAACTCTACTAAAAATGTAACCCATAATAGTTAACCCAGTCGTGAAGAAGCGAACCCATCCTCCACTCCTCCCCCCTAAGAGTCGGTGTCTCTAAATATCTCAATAAATTTCGATTTCCTAATAATTTATAGACTACGATAAAGAATACCGTGTACAAAATGCCATATCACGTAGGATCAGAGAAGATCGACCAGCTACGGGATGTGAGAAACATGAATGAAATAAAATGAATAGCTGGAAAACTACGTTGGAATTAATTTCATTCTTGAAATATATTTCATTGTTGTTTGTAATTTGGTCAGTGAACCAATATGAACAAAAGATCGGATCAAGCCAGCAACTTTAACCGTAGACAGCTGTTTCGTCCTTATTGGGACTCATCAGTACGGTATGTAGATTGAGCGCTATGAATAAACAACCGGGAAAAGGTTAGTTGTTTATCAAACTCAAAGTTGTAACCCAATACCGACTCCAATATGCCATTTATCTATCCGAAATGCCATTTATTCTTAAACATGGTTTTGGCCATGTGAATCTTCACAGGAATGCTTTGTCACTTCGTGAGTTTTTTTCTTAATTTGTCAGTGAACGGATATGTTGTCCGAGTCGGTATTGGGTTACAACTTTGAGCTTGACAAACAACTAACCTTTGGCTGGTTGTTTATTCATAGCGCTCAATCTATATACCGTATTGATGAGTCCCAGTAAGGAGGAAACGGCTGTCTACGGTTGAAGTTGCTGGCTTGATCCGAGCTCTTGCTCATATTGGTCCACTGACAAATTAATTTCAACGTAGTTTCCAGCTATTCATTTTATTTCCTAATAATTTGCATTTTACCGAAAACTAAAAAGATCTCCCTATGTCGTTCTTTTGCGGACAAAAATATATCAGATTAAAATTCCAGTCGAATTACAAATTTTATTTATTTAAAAAATAAGTCAAAAATTACAAAAAACGGAGTCAAAGTTTACAAAAAATAAATCGGAAATTTAAGAAAATGGTTCGAATATTTTTCGAGAATGATTCAAGCTCAACCGCTTCAACTTGTGTTTTTTTTTTTACATTTTTGACACTTGTTTTAAACATTATCAACTCATCTTTTGTAATTTACTACTCATTTTTTGTAACTTTCG
>JAOBAY020075221.1:0-11350 GCA_025331085.2 Zoanthus sociatus
ATATTGACGGCTAGTTGGGAGAAAATATATCCCGTATTGACCAAAGTCGCGTAGCGACGGAGCCCAATACGGTAAATATATTTTCTTCCAATGCCGTCAATATTTTGTGGTGTTACCGTCTCACGATCACAATTTGTTTTGTATCGCGATTCCAACTACTTTTCTCTAATTTTCAAATCAAAAAGTGTTTGATAGCGACATTACAAAGCTCGATTCTCCTAACATGAAACAGTTTCCATGGCTACCACTGGAGCGTTTGTCATTGCGGTTTTTCAAAAACTTTTGACATGTTTGTTGTCAAAACTTATCTTAAGTTTTTCTTTATGAAAAGAAAAGGATTAAAGCGATATTTTTGATGGAGACAGAAATTGGGATTTAACCAATTTTAACATTTTACTCGACATGTTTAATTGAAACACTACCACTTACAGCCATGCCAGAGAGGATGAAACTGACAAGAGCCGCATGCATTTCAATCTTTTGAGTAACTCTAACTTAAATAACAGCAAAATTAACGTTACATTTAAGAGAGAGTGACTTGCCACTTTTAGAGAAAAGACATCCAAATCCAGGATTTATTTAAGGACATAAATTTTATGTGAACATTACATATATTTCATGGATCTATTTAATTATAAAGTTTATCTCTCTGATGACAGAAAGACCAAAGACTTGAGTAAGAGTTACAAACCACACTAATAAAAAAATTGATACTTTATTGAGCACTCCCCTACGAGGCTTTTTAGTGGTTAAGAATACAGATGTACAATAAAATAAAGAAAAATGTTATATTTCAAAACAAATGTAAATATAGATTAAAAATAATAAAGATTAAAAGAGCTAAAAGGGATATGTCTATTTCATATATTTTCAAGTGTGAGGGAAAGTTCATAGGCTAAAGATTCGGCACACTGAATTACTTAAGAACCTAAAATTCTTCAATTAGTTTTTTAGGGTGTTCTGTGGCAGTTCTATAGTACATAATATTTATGTTGTGTGTGTTTCTGGTTGCAAGTCTTGAAAGTAAAGATGGTGTCTCTCAAGTAAATTTTCAGTTTTAATGGCAACCACCGCAGGCCTTTTAGCACAGGCGTGATGTGGTCTTATTTTTGCTTCCACTTATTATCCGGGTGGCAAAGTTCTGAATGAGCTGCAGTATGAGCAAGTTTTTGTCTGATGTATTGGACCAGACTGTAGAGCAATACAAGAGTTTGCCAGAGAGAGAATCAATTATAATTTCAAGGGCTGAACTGAATAAGGCATGTGTGGTAAGACTGATCTCAGTGAGTTTTGAAAAACAAGATGAAGGAGTGTTAATCAAATGAAAGAAATGAATATTTGACTGTCTGTTTATTTGAATCTTAGTAGTTTAAAAATCATTTGGCGGCTGCCAAAAATAATGATTAACTTTGTTTTATCTGGGTTGAGTGGAGACAGTTACCAGAGCATTAATTACAAATCTTCTGAAGTTTAGTATTGGCGTTTACGTTAGCTATACGAGTTTTGAACAATGAAAGAGAAAATCAGTTTCGTGTGTACTTAGTACGATGTTGAATATTTTTCAGACTGACAGGAGGTCGTTCATTTAGATACTAAACAACTGAAAGCCAAGGCCACTGCCTTGCAGTACAGCACAGCCCACAGACAGAGGGTAAGATAGTTCAGCTCTGATGTGGACTACTTGGTATCTTTGAGATAAGTAGTTGTTGAACCAACAAGGCACTGATAGAAAAAGACCTATAGCTGTTAGTTTCAGTGCAACAGGATCTTATGATTAATGCTATCATATGGTTTGCTCATGTCCAAGAAAATGACTGCTATAATCTTGCTTTGGTCAACAGCTTCAAGAATAACATCTGTCACTGCAACTAGCAATGTTTTCAGGTATCCTGTTTGTGTAGCTTAGGTGCCAACTAATTCAAGACCTTTTTAAGACTTTTTAATGCCGAAAGTAAAAAACATTTAAGACCAATTTTTAATAACAAAAAAAAAAAGAAAAAGAAACCCTTAAAGCGTTAACAATAATAATAAACACTTTCCATGGTAAACAAGATCACACCTTCACAAAAAGCTATAAATTTTATAATCTAAATAACTAGAGTTCTGATCAACAACGACAGATTTAGAGTGGTGTGGCGCAGTAAATTCAATGGTAGTCAAAAACGTGAAACACGCAAACATAAACAGCAGTTAAGACTGCTTCCAATATGCAGAAAGATTTGGCTGTAAGAAAAACTCATTTTCATTTGCATTCCATATATAAAGCTTAAGACATCAAAAATAAATTCTAGCAAATTTAAGACCTTTTTAAGGCATTTTAAATCTGCAAACAACAAAATAAAGAGTTAATGACCCATGGGAGCCTTGGTTTTGGTCGAGTGACATTCTTTGTTTCTCTTTTGATTCACTAAAAGCCTTTCGTTTGTATTCAGATATTTCAGTAAAGGTTGAATTTATTTGCCACAGTCTTTATGACTAGTGTTTGTCAAACATTTCACTGTACAGGGCACTAAATGCAGACAGTTTATCTGCATCATGAAAGCCAAAGGTGTCGATAGTTGATCATGGAGCATTGGATATATTATCTTCCAGGAAGGCATCTTTATTGTAATCAATACTATTTTTGAAACGTCTGATAGTAATGTAAGTTAGCCAAGTGTGCATTTGTTTTTAAGGTTAATAAGTTCGTGATGGTTGATTGACTGAGAGTTCATATTTAAAATAGAGTAAAACTTGTACAACCTGATCAGTTTATATATCGTATATTTTAAAAACGTATTCCGATGATCGCTCACGTTATGAATAGTCAATAAAATAGCCTTCAAATATGCGTTGGAATAGATGAGAGCATTAAGGCAAGTGATTCATTCAAGAATTATTTGACATGAAATAACATCTACCCACTTCTTGCTAGGAATGTGTGATGATGTAATTCGATTATAAATTGTTGGAACTTACATGCTTGAAAAGAAAAGATGCAGCAGCTTTAGCACCAGTCTTCTTAAGGTAATCTCCCCAGTCAAATGCTTGGTTCTGCCAACTCTCACCAACTGAAACAAGCATTAATAAGTTTAAAACTTGTTAAAACATTTGTCAAATACATTTCTTCTGCTTTGGCAGAACATCTGTTTTCCTTAAATTTTTGAAACAAAATTAATAAGACACGAAACTTTAACTTGAAATTGCGTTTGTTTGTAAAAGAAAAAAAAAGAGAGGAGAGACTTCCTAGAGAAACCACTCTGTAAGATATTAAAGTTTGGATAGGAATGGGGAAAAATAGTTAATCTTTTAAAACAACGTATAATTACGAATACGAACACACATAACAAGAACACTGCTAAAAAAAACCAAAATAGTTACTATTCATCAGCAGGATACCTAAATTGCGTGCAAATCTACAATTGGTTTCGGCTCCATTAAACATGCCTCCTAAAGTCGACATTAATTATTTGATTGTAAAGCGGGGTAACTATACAAGTACTCTTTTTGAGTTATTTGAAGAATTTAATGTGCTTTTGCAAACGAATGCCCCAGTGCCGACATTGCAGAACGTTTACAAATAAATAGAAGCAAAATACAGAACTGTCAAACAACAACAAAAAATTATTACAGAAAGGGTTTTCGAGGGACAGGGGCATCTTGAAAACAACAATAAAATTCTTGAAAACAACAAAAAGATCAGTGATCAAGTGAAACAAGATTTTTTTGTATGTGCCAAACATTTTGCGGAGTACTAGAATAAATTCGCAAGTAAAAAATCAGAATCCAATGTTAGTTTAGCCCAAGCAGTAGCGTCAAGCAAATAGCAGAAACTTAGAATTCTTCGTCTAAAACAGAAAAACCTTAGGGTTAGAAAAACTTTCAGTTCCAAATTGGGATGGTAAAAGAAGGTCTCATGCAACTTGGAAGCGAGAATTTAAACATTGTATAACTAAATATAAACAGGATGAAAACGAACAGAGTTTGCAGACAAACAAAAGTTAATGGATGAAATGCTGTCAATCGGTAAAAACCATAAATCAGTTAAATCTGACGCTAATTCATTATTACGCTATGCAACTGTTCAAACATTTGTTACCGAAATGGAGGACAATGTGTGTAAGGTTAGCGTCCGAGGCCCATTTCCTAATGTCTGTTACTTTCTAAACTAGACTCGAGAGATGTTGAGTTTGGTAGAGAAATGCTCCGTGAGCACAAGGAAGAAAATATTGGCAATTTAATCGCTTGGCTTCAAATAGAAGTGAACAAACAGTTCCCCTGAGGAACACCACAATTCAAACTGAAGGTCTTGGAGGACTGCTGATTAACAATTACATGCTGTCCCCTTCCAGTCAAATATAACCTAAACCATTTTAGAACATCGCTGCAGATTCCAAAATCTGATTCCAGGATGTTCGTCAGGATGTTATGATCGACAGTGTCGAAAGCGGAACTCAGATCTAATAGAACCAGAAGAGTTACTTCCTGTTTGTCCATATTAGAGAGTATATCACTATGGACTTTAAGAAAAGCTGTCTCTGTTGAGTGGAATTGATGATAAGATGATTGATGAACTAGAAGTGGAGCATTAGCAGAGCAATGTCGGAAAAGCTGGCCAACAACTGCCTTCTCAGCTGATCTGGAGACCATAGGTAGATTACTAACCGGTGGGAGGTTGCTAAAAAGTAGTTCAAGTCCCAGTTTCTTTAACAATGGCCTAATTAAAGCAGCTTTTCAACTATCCGGAAACTGACCCTGTTGAAGGGATAGATTAATCATTTTAGTTATGACTGGAATTAGTTCAATGATACACAGTTTCAACAACCATGTCGGTATTGGGTCTAACTGACAACTTGCATTACAGGAGCCCATTATAATATCAGACACTCTTCCTCGGAGAGGACATCAAACTTCTCAAACTTGTTCTCAGGTGTAGGAACATTTAGAACTGGTGGAATAACAGAAATAGTATCGATATCATTTCTAATTAGGTCAACTTTCCGATAAAAGAACTCTCCAAAGTTATTGGCTAACCTGCAGGGATCATCATGGGGAGTTGATTTTCCTCAGGCTTGTTAGACAAGGATGGTACAACTTGAAACAGCTTTCTTGTATCATCTCCACATTTTTCAATAAGATCAGAGTAATACTTCTGTCTTGCATTCTTCAAAGACATAGAGTAGTGATTGCAACCTTCTCTACACATATCCTTATCATGCCGTGATCTCAATTTCAACATCTTTTTTTTCTAGTTGTCTTCGCGATATTTTGAGTTTCTTAAGTTTTAAACTGAACCACGGCACTCTTGGTGTTACAGTTAGAACCCTGGTATTCAAGGTTCTGTGATAAGGTGGTATCATAACACTGAGCCAGTTCTTTGAGGCTTGTCCACTGTGAATTGCACAGAACATGATGCAATGTCCAATCTAAAATTTTCCATATCAATCTGTTTAAACTTCCGATAAGAAACTTCCTTGACCAGTATATTAGGATCAGGGATATATAATTATATCGCAATTGCACAACAACACATTACAGTACACTTAAAGGTATTTGTCCTGTACAGAAACTAAAAGTCATGAACGCCGATGGAGAATATGTAGAGATTTTAGCTATGGTAGACAGTGGGTCAAACACAAGTCTGATGTCAAAAGCAACAGCCAAACAACTCAGTCTGCAAGGCACCAAGACACAGGTAACAATGAACCTTGCTGGTGGGCAACAACGAACAGAACAATCTGAACGAATCAAGATTAACCTAACACCCAATGACGATGATGGTTTCACTAATACCATGCAAGTATTGACAGTCAACAAGCCTTGTAGTCCAGCTCAAACCATTTCGAAGAATGGAGTGAATAATTATTCTCATCTATGACCCATTGCTGACAAACTTCACCTTGCCGGTGGATCAATTGACCTGATTGGAACAGAATTCCTGTCTGCCTTTATTGACATACACTCCAAATATGGAAATGTGAAAGAAACAATCGCCAAACGGAATTGTTTCGGATCGTATGTTCTAGGCACCTTCAATGGAGAGTCAAGTACTGATATTAAGACTGTAGAGGTTGCTACTGTAAGCACCAATGAAGATATCAAAAAATTACTAATGCAAAATTTACTCAGAGTAAAACCCACTGAAATGTGCACATGCTCATACGAGATGTTAAAGGAAAACAAATTTATCAAATCCATTGCTGCCTCAACGAGAAGAGTTGAAGGACAAGTCGAACTAAGAATGCCACGGAAAGGAAATGGTCCTCCTAAACAAAGCAATTATGACATTGTATATGGAAGAATGGTTTCGTCCGAGAATACATTTAGAAGGAAAAACTGCCTTAAAGAAATCGAAATACAAGTAGGAAAACTAGTAGATCAAAACTTTGTTACTGGCATACCAAACAGTCAAATTAACCACAGTAAACCCGAATGGTATTTACCGCTGCATGCTGTCTTTTACCTAGATAAATCTACAAACCTCCGCCTTGTATTTGACGCATCTGCTAAAGGTCCAGAAGGTCTGTCTTTGAATGACTACTTAGAAAAGGGTCCAAACAACATAAACAGTATTCCCCATGTTTTGATCGCCTGGCGATGGGACAACGTAGCTTTTTGCGGTGATCTGCACAAAATGTTCAACCAAATTCTTATTCATCCAGAAGATATTTAAAAAAAGTTCAGACAAAGAGGCAACTGCGTTCCAATGGCGTAGACTAAACTTGAGTGACAACATGCACCTCACTGACCACTGGCGTGATCAATATTTTGGTAAAAGATTTCAAGATTAACTACTGCTATAAGAACAAGTCTACATTGATGACATTGGAGGATTAAGAAACTGTCCTCAAAATTCAGAGGAGCTCATGAGAGACATCTAGACAATTCTTCGCAGTGGAAATTTTCAAGTTAATGACAAAAGTATTGACAAATCAAATGACTGTCATACACATTTTCTTGGCCATAAGTAGGACAAAGAAAGTGCCAAACTGATGTTCAAGGGAGAAGAAATCATCATCAACCAGAATTTTTCATGAGGCGAAGATGCTTAGCTCTAGTTTCACAGCTCTGGGATCCATTAGGACTTGTGTCACCTGTTACAATAAAGTTCAGAGTAGATCTATAAGACTTGTGGGCAGCTAGATACTTACGGGACAAGGTTCTACTGAATGACATTCAGAAGAAATGGGTAGAAAACCTTCAATTACTCAATCAACTTCTGTCCAATGAATTTGAACGCAAACTCAAGCCAGTTAAAGCCTCAGGAAAATCCGAAGTACATGGAATCCTCCCAAATCAATTTAATGATTTCTTTGTTCTTATCAGGAACCATCATCACTATAACACACGACTTGCCTCCAAAACAACCAACAAATTATGGTCTTTTAATGTAAGATTTTGTGGCCCTAAACTTTGGAATACAATAGACGAATCACTTAAACACCTACCTAAATCCTCTTTTAGAATTAAGCTAAAACAGCATTTTCTCTCAGTATATTGATTTTTTTTCTCTTATTGTTGCACATTATATATTTTTTCATTACATTATTTTAATAGTTCAAGTAAATATTACTAGATTTAATACTTCTATCTGACCTAGTATTTTAATTTTAACTTCTAATGGCCACCTGTTTTCAATTAGCCCCTAAGGTTATCACATGTGGCCTGCACTCTAGTTTTTGGTCATTTATTATAAATGTAAAAAAATTATTTTTAAACTGTATGTGCAAATAAATTATATTGTTGTTGTTGTTGTTGTTGTTGTCTGTGAGTGAGACGAACTACGTAGCATACGGAGCAGTTATTTATCTCAGATGGAAGTTAAGAGATGGAAACTATAGGTGTACTCCAGTCATGGTAAAATCTTTTGTCGCTCCTCTAAAAAAGAAGTCTATCCCAAGGCTGGAATTATTTGGTTGTCTAGTTCTCATGGGTCTTTACAGTACATGCGCACAAGCGCTAAGGTTTGCACATATAGGAGACTGCAAGAGTGTTGTGGACCGACTCTAAAACTACCCTTTCATGGATAAAAACTCCAGGAAGGAAGTTTAAACCATTCGTATCTGCACGAGTAGCTGAAATCCAAGAAAGTATAAGTGTTAAGGATTTCAAGTATACAAGATCCAAGAAGAACCCCGCAGATGCATTGACTCGAGGGATAAATGCACAATAGTTACAAACTTGGTCAGCTGGACCTAATTTTCTACGCACATAAATGAGGTCTACAAATGCAATGAAAGTGATCTCAGAGAAGATGAATGCAATAATGAAGAATACAGAAGCAAATTACAAGAAAAAGAACTCCATAATGAGGTAGAGGGTAGAAGCTGTGATAAAACCCAAGAAAATAATGCTGAGAATGCTGTATTCAAGCACCTTTTAACCTTGTGTTCAAGTTTCTCAAAGACATGCAGAACATTAGCATACCTTCAAACATTTGCAGAAAACGTCCAAAACAAAACGAATAAGACTGGACCTTAAACCACACAAGAACTGAAAGAACCTGAAACACTTTTCAAATGGTGCCAACAGGTCTTTGAAACTAAAACTCTAGACAAGAAGCTCAAGGTGGGAATAGACGAAATTACCGTACTGTTGTGTGTATATGGCAGATAAAACATCAAATCACTTCCTAAAGACATGCGTCAACCAATCATAATTCTGCATAACCATCCACTTGGAAACCAAATACTCCGACATTTACATGAAAAAAGAGGTCACTGCGGTTACAAGAGTTTAATATATGAAATGCGTAAGAGATTTTGGATGCTAGGAGTTCGTAGTTCTGCAAAACATCTCACGAGAAATTGTGTCATTTGTAAGAAAATTTGCAAGAGACCATTCAAACAACTAATGGGACAGATTCCAAACCTACATATAGCAAAAGGATTACCAGTTTTCACTTACACAGTGCTTGACATGTTTGAACCAATCCAAATTAAGATGCATCAAAAAACCTACAAAGAGGCCCAAGTGGTAATCTTCACATGCATGACCACATGAGCAATACATCTAGAACGAGTGACAGACAGAACCACAGACACATTTCTGGTGACGTTCAGACGATTTACGTGTACAAGAGGTCATCCCAATACATGCTGGTTTGACTGTGGAACTAACTTTGTTGGTGCATAAGCTTATTTGAAATCATGTGTAATTGGGACATACCTCGAATTCAGAGCATCCTAACTAAAGAATTCACCTGTAATTTTAAGTGGAAATTAAATGTTCCCAAGGCGAGTAAACAGAATGGAGTCGTCGAAAGTATAATCAAGTCTGTACGGCAAGCTATGACTACTACATGCAGGGATTGACACTAACGGTAGCCAAGTAGCCACAAACTAGTAGAAATTCATTTTTGGTTAGTTGATTTTCTACTTACACTAGCCAATTCGGCCAGTAAACAAAATACAAGTTTCTGTGTTTATCAAGGAAGACATCTCAGAACTTCAACGAATGGCTAGTAAAAGAAAATGTTTGGCTAATAGCATCAAAATTGACACTAGATATTGGACTGGTAAGTTGAAAAGTTAGTGTCGAGCCGTGTACATGTAAAGACTGAGCCAACACAGAAGAACAGTGGCACATATTCCTCAAGGAAATAACCTACATGATAAATAGCCGACCTCTCTATCCAGCCTCGGATGACATCTGGGCTGAGCCGCCGATCACACCAAATGACCTCATCATTGGTCAACACAATCCACCACCCATACCAGAGGAGGTGTCAAAAGTTAATCCAAGAAATCTACTCCATTCGTGTCAGAAGAGAACCTACAAATTTTGGAAGGCATGGATGAAATATTTTGTGCCAAACCTGTTACCCAGGAACAAGTGGTTTCAGACAGAACACAGAATTGGAGATTTGATTCTAGAACTTGATACGACACCTCGAAGGCAGAGGAAGATGGCTATCATGACAAATATTTACCCTGGAACAGATGGAATGGTCAGAAAGGTTCAGATTAAGACATTGTGATGACCTTATGACAGACCTATCAATAAATTATGCTCAATAGCAACAAAAGAGGAACTGGAACAAAATCAGTAAATATAGCCTTATTAATTTAATAATTTTTTCATTAGTCGTAGCCTCCTAACCGAAGGGGGGTGCTGTAAACCTCTTGGGACTTGAAATTTTTGTTATTAATTTGCATAAATGCTATGATATAAATTTGCTTGCATTTCAAAGTCATTTAGAGAAGCAGAAGAGAACTGGCAACTGCAAGTACATAAGGATTCTCAAAGTACATGTTAACACAACAACAACAACAACAACAATAGCTTATTTCACCTTGGACTTGTACATTATATTTGCAAAGAAAAATAAAAATGTGGCAAGGTGCTGGCTACCCGGAATAACCGTAAGAGGCTATACAAGCAGGGCAGCCAGAACTCTTTTTAAATTAAACGTGTTAAAATCAGCACACACTTGACAAACAAAAATTGAATAAATATAAAAGTAAAGAGAGTAAAAAAAAAATAAAATAAAATAAAATAAATAAATAAAATGATTAAAAATAAAAAAATTAGAAAGGCTTTCCCTCAGGCTGAGCATTAAGCCAACACGAAACGAATACCGGCTTGTAAATTTACCAGTGTATTCAAACTAATTGTTAATTTAAAATATGTCACTGACTAGGAAATTATGAATTCTGTCTTCATTAATGTAAAGATTGGATTTATGGATGTTGTGGTTGTTCAGATAGAACTGTCCGAGTAAATAACAATTTTAGCATGAATGCCACCTTGGTGTTAAATGACCAGTTTAGCTCACACTTCCGCTTAACCACATTATTATTATTTTGAAGTAAATATTTTTATGTCCATATTGCAGTTTCAAAAAATATCCTTAACTGGAGAATAATAAATTCTTCATTCGTTGATGTAAAGTTTGTGTTTGTCAGTGTTGTGGTTCAGATAAAACTGTCCATGCAAATTGCAAAAATTCTAGCATGAATGCCATCTTGGTGTTTAATAAATGACGCACTTAGCAAATACTTCTGCTCAACCACTGTAGAACTATACTGCAATAAATATTTTTACATTAAAATTCCTGCTTCAAAAGATGTCATTGAGTCGAGAATAATAAATTCTGCATTCATTGAAGTAAAGTTTGGGTTTGTGGGTGTTGTGGTTGTTCAGATAACACTGAATAGTAGGAATCGTAGCTATACCGTTGATTTCCATACGTCGTTATTAAATTTCTTTTGCATAAAAGACAATTCTTATTTGGATTATTTACCAATGGATTTTGCCCTTTTTCGATTTTGGATTTTCTGGCGCTTCAATGTTTAACCCTTTGACTACTGGGAGCTTTTGCGATTTTGAGCGATTTTTTGTATCAAAACAATCAATCGGCTTTCTCTAA
>JAOBAY020075232.1:0-11349 GCA_025331085.2 Zoanthus sociatus
TGGATTTGCTTGAAAATATCCTGGAAAGTCCTGGAAAAGTCCTTGAATTTTACATCCAGTAAATAGTGGCAACCCTGACCAGGCAATAGAAAATGCAAGCTTGTATTCTACAGTAATTTGTTAAAGACCACGAGAAATGACCACTCAGTTTGTTTGTATGATTATAGGTGGCAAACAAATTTTTGGTTATCTAGGTTTTTAAATTAAAATATTCAGAAAGATAATCGCAACATACAGTAAGTCTCTAAGATTTTGCCATTATTTTTGTTTTAGTTACCATGGGAAAGGACGCCAAGGTCATAGATCGCTCCAAGGTTCCCATCATTGCTAGAATCCTTGTCCTGGAAGAGCAAACTAAGGCACCACAAGGAAAGCTGACTTTCACTCGTCTTCATGTTCAGGCACAGATTGTTGAGATCAACAAAAGAAAAGTTGAACAGTTTAATATTCAGGAGATTGTTATGGAGCTTGATAATGATAAGAACGAAGTTCTTGCTAAGCGTACATTGGTCATGCTGTCACTTACCGAGGCAGAGATCCACAAAAGACCACGAAAAACTGACCACCAGGTACATTGTCATCGCAAAGGAGGTAACTATATTTTTCTAATCACTAGCAAAGCTAGGAATATAGGGGTACTATTAGTTTTTAACATTGTAGATAGGTGTCCTTGTTTAGTGGAAAACTCTGTGGGTGGGATTATAGAGGGAATTTTATAGGGTATATAGGGGTACTATTAGTTTTTAACATTGTAGATAGGTGTCCGTGTTTAGTGGGAAACTGCTATTTTACCTGACACGTTAATAAAATTATTATTATTATTATTACAATATTTACCATAAAGATTTTCAACTCTTAAGTTTTCTAAATTACTTGTAACTACCCACCGGCGCATTTTAAATTTTTTTTGTTAGTAGCCCACAAGTATATTAGGTCTCAAGTTGCAGGAAAACTTAACCTATCCAGCAGTATTTTAACTAACGATAAAAAAATGTTCTTGTGCTTTTATCATCAGCGGCTTCAAGCAGACTATCAAGACTTCATTAAATTGGATGTTGGAGGGAACAACCTTGTTGTATTTCGAGGATGTGACGTAGTTGTGAACAATTGGATCGAACTACCGAATGGTGTTGTAACCGCAGCACATGTTACTCCATACAAAAGGGTGTGTATACTACTAGACTGTACTATTTTAAAATTGCACACATTTTAGCTATTGGTATAACCGGAGAACCTGTTACTCCAAAAGAAACTGTTTGTATATTAGTTCCTTATTAATGATAGAAATAAACTTCAAGGTATACAGATCCACTGACCCTATAATATCCAGTTTTGGAATAAAAGTGAACTTTTGGTTAATCAACTTTTTCTGTTTTTTTTTTCTATTAAAGTTTAATCTGAAATACGTTTCCTCCACACTTTCTAATTTAAATAAATCATCCGATGCAAAGTTTAAACCACGAAACTGACCTCTTACAGGGCTCGAACTTAACTTTTGAAGTTATTAGTCAAATGGCTAGTACATGGTCTGGATTCACTAGCCATAAAGGAGTTTCTACTGGTCAACAAGAAAATTTATCTATTGGACAAAAAAACGCGAGAAAATGTAAAACTGAAGTCCTATCAAACTGTAATAAGAATGATATTGTATATGCAATAATAAACATAAATACATGTACATTTTTCAATTATGCTTACTCAACATTACAAAATAGAATCCAATTATACAAACGTTACAGTACATTCGGTTTTCTTCAACCATGTAAGAAAGCCACGAAAAATCTTTAAGCCAACTTCGAACAAATTTTCTTTTTGACGAATTCGAAGATTGAGATGGGCCGCTTCCATCATCGCTTGCTCTCTTCAGAGCCCTGTTAAATTGTTAATTATTTCTTAAATGTGATTTTCTTTACTGTCAAATTCCAATTAACATTCCACCCTAATACGGTCGGTGGCAGAATTATTTTTCGAAAGATATATATTTTTTTGTCTTTCTTTTATTCATGCCAGTTGTTAAAGAGAAAAATGTTGAAAAATTTTGAAGGTTTATTTAAAAAGGCGAAAATTTAGTAGCCAAGATGGCTAGTAAATAAGAAAATCCACTAGCCAAAATTCAAAATCTACTGGTATTTGGCTAGTAGTCCACCGCCAAGTTCGAACCCTGCACAAACATGCTATTAAAAATGCTTCCAATGTGCAGAAAGATTTGGCTGCAAGAAAAACTCACTTTCACATTGCATTACATATACGATGCCTTTCAAGACCTAAAAAATATGTTCTAGCAAATTTACGTTCTTTTTATTGTAAGGCCTTAAATCTGCAAAAAAGCAAAATAAAGACTTTTAATAAATTTTAATGACCCATGGAAGCCCTGAACTGTAAACAATAATATAATTGGAACTAATTAGTTCAGGTCTCAGAAAAAAAAGTTTGTAGTATTCATTTAATTACTGTTATCAATACAGCACACTAATCCAGCTTGTTTCTTCAAAGTTCTATGCTACATTTTGTTGTGATGAATAGATAAATTTATCCAAGATATAATCTAATTAGATAATGAAGTCCCCTGTATGGTAGAGGACTCCATATGGGGTCTCAGGGAATAGCGTCCATGCCTTCCCCTGCTAGTTTTTCAGTAGAATTCTTAAAATTGTGGAAGAGGCCCACTCATGTCTTGGGATAAGCAGGAAACTACTCACTCTAATAAAATCAGAGTCATGACAGTGGTGCTGGCACTTGAGGAAGAAATGGTGAGGATTATATATGTGTATGGTCCAGTAAGTGACAGAAGAGGAGAGAAGAAAGCGCATTTTTATGATGATTTGAGGAGTGAGCATGATATTCTCTGTGTATGTAGGTGAGCTAGAATTGGGTATGGGTGATTTTAATGGCCATTTTGGTAAACAGATAGAGGGTTATGAGGGTGTGCATCCATGGAGGTAATGGAATTGGGGAGAGAAATTCGGAAGGAAAGACATTGTTAGAATTTGTGATGAAAAGGAGTTGTGCGTGGAAAACACATGCCAAAATGGGACAGAGATTGATTTTGTACTGGTGAGAAAGGGAAATACAGTAGAAAGTATCTGTGAGAAACATGAAGGTTATCCCTGGTGAGCTTCATCACAGGCCAGTGGTCACGGATCAGGTTAGGAAGATGGTGGTGAGAAAGGAAGTGACTGAGAGAACAAAGGCTTGGAAGCTGAAGGAGGATGATACAAGGGAAAGATTTGAAGGAAGACTAGGAGAGCTGGTAAGTGCTGATGCAACAGACTTGTTTTTATTTTTAAAGAAGGGGAATTAAAAGCATATGATAAAGTATGTGGGAAGAAGAAAGGGAGGACAGATCAAGGGGGCACATACACAGTGGTAGAAAGAGGATGTAAAGGAAGCTATAGCAAGAAAGGATGCAAATAATGAGACGAGTAAAAGTGGAACTGAGGTGAACAAGGCCAGATACAAGAACATAAGAATCAGGCAAAGGAGGTGGTTGTGAAAGTAATGAAGGATGTGGCTGAGCAGGAGGAGAAAGAGGATGCAATGAGTTGTGGGGCATATAGGGAAGTGACGTTGCTAGAGCATCCAATGAATACAGTAGTAAAGGTGCTAGGGAGGAGATTGTGGCATATGGTGAAAGTGGCTGCCAAGTTAAAGACTGATGCAGTGTTCATTTTGAGGAGTTTACATGGGAGTACTTAGACAAGGAGAAGTTGTAGTATATGTGTTTCGTTGACCTGGAAACTGCATTCGAGAGGGTCCAGAGGAAGGTACTGGAGTGGGCAATGAGGAAGAGAGGTATGCCAGAGGTACAGCAATGGTGAGAGCAGTGATGAGTTTGTATGAAGGTAGAAAGTCAAGAGTCAGAGTTGGCAAGAGTTCTCTGAGGAGCTTGGCATGAAAGTTGGTGTGCACCAGGAATCCATGTTGTCGCCATTGGTTTTTGTGATGTGGTTACAAGAGAGTGAGAAATAGTTTGAAGGGTGAGATGTTGTATGAAGACCACTTGGTTCTGGTGATGGTTACAAGGCAGCTGTGACAGCAAGAGCAAGAATTGGGTGGGTGAACTCAATAAGGGTCTCGCTTTAAAAGATCAGTGGAATAGCTTATTAGATAAATGTGTAAGATTGGTGATGTTAAATGGTGTTTGAGGGAAAATGAGAAGAAAATTTTGAGATGGACTGAGACAGCAATGGTGAGAGCAATGTGTGACCAGTGCAAAACTGAAGGAGAAAAAGGACAGAGGACCTAATGGAGATGTTGGGATTGAAGGAAACAATTGTTCTGATGGCAAAAGCAAATGGAGTGAGATGGTATGTGCAAGTGTTGAGACGAATGATCAGCAAGTTTTGAGAAAAGCACACTGGAATTTGTAGTGTAGGGCAAGAGGAAGCGACGACGACCAAAGAAGAGGTGGAATATGCAAGTGGAGAAGGAGAGCAAGAGTGCTGATTTGTATAAAAAGGATGCCATGAATCGTGTGAGATGGAGAGAGGGAGTTGGAAAGATTGCTGCCAAAGCGGGGTAAGTCCTGCCAGCCCTGTTTACGGGGATAAACCCAGATCAAAATTAGATTGATTGATAAGTATGGTAACCAACAACAAAACACACCAAAACAAAAGAGAGTCACAGAGTGTCTGTTTTCAAAAATTAAAAAGTCAATACTTAGAAATACAAACAACAATAAATTTCATATTATTTTTGGCATGCTACAGTATGATTCACACCTAATTTTTTTGTAGGTCCCAAAGCTTGAAATAACTGATGGCAATGTGACAATTTGCATTGCCATGATGCCCCTCAATTTTTTTAATTTGACAGCAAACCTTTGCCTGCCCATTCTGTAGAACTTCTGTAATGCCTTTTAGTTATTCGTTTTTAAGTCTCACTCAATAGTAATTAAGCCAAACCCCTCCCCGCCCCTCCCCTCCCATTTTGACAAAGACAGCAGAGTTGCTATCTTTTTTTAAAAATGAATATTTTCTATTGTGTCAGAAAATATTCAGAAAATATTCATTTTTAAGCTGCACCAAGTGTTTTTGTTACATAACTTGCTTATATATAATAAATAATTTTATGCAACAAAATGTCCTAACTTCAAAACAAAGTACATGCTCACCTGGGATCCAGGCAGTCTTGCTTCAAATTGAAGCTACACCTTTTGGAAACACTGCTGACTAGTATTTTCCATGCTCGACTGAGGTCGAAAAATTGGAGAAAATCAAACGGAAACGCAAGTAATATTGTCTTTTTAAATTTATATTTCGTTTCCTAATCATGAGCATTGATGCACAATAAAAAAAGCCGTATATATTAAAAACTTCAAGTTTCAAATGACCGCAAAATTGGCATGCCATTTCAATTTTCGTTTGGCATCTCAAACATTTTTTGGCCTGCCAGCTGCCTAATTTGGCCTGCCATATGGCACTTGGCACGCTGTTATTTCGCACCCTGTACTGTAACTTACTGGGATTGCTTCTCATTTGCATTAACAAGCGGCTCTCCATTGTTTAGGTGACTGTAAGTACAATAACTCTCATCTACAAGTTAAAATAAACAAAATTGGAAAAACTCCAGAAGAAGCTCTTGCTTTTAACAGAAGTCAAGCGAAGACTTTTGGAAGTATAACAACAACAACACGATTGCCAGAATGTAACGTCACATCCATAAACTATCAATGGGAACTTGGAATAATTTCTGAGGTAAAAGGCTGAAATCTGTTGGTGCATATTCTAAATCGTTAGAAGCATTTTTGTTAGAACAGATAAATTTGGCGATAAGAGCTCCTTTAGTCTCGCAATTAACAAACTATCACAAGAAGCCAATTGTCACTAATGCAAGAAATATAATAATATAAATGCTATGATAAGCTAAATCTTTTATGAGCCAAGAGGCCCATGGAGCTTGCGCTTATCTCAGGTTTCTGTAGTGTTAAGTAGATGAGAGTCTTTGAATCCCGCCGGACGGGACACTAATCCATTGCAGGGTTGCTCCCAGCAAATGCTGGTACACATTTACCTACCCCGGAAGGATGGAAAGCTGAGTTGGCTTAGGCGGTATAGAAGGTCACACAAATATTCGAATCTCTGCAAACTGCCAGGATCGAACTGGGGACCTTGTGGTTGGAAAGCAGAGAACTTACCAACTGCGCCAACCACGTCGGATCCGCCTAATGCTATGATAGTAACAATAATAATAAAAATAATAATGGTGATAATAATAATAATAGTAATAATAATAATAATAATAGTATATAATTTGCAACAACAATAATTATAATAGTAAAGAAAAAATAAAATAGATAATAGTAAAAAGAATACGTTATGATCATTTGGCAACAAGGTAGACGCGCTCATGAAAACAGTAAGATTGGTTTTCGGTGACATAAGAAAGGAGTTTGGAATTTCCAAATGTACGTTATTAATCGTGAAGAATAAAAAATTATTACAGCTGGTATGAAATCCGCTTAACAGGTTGCAAATAGTTAAGTTATGAAGAAAATAAGATATAGATAAATTGTAATACTAACAATCATTGAATAGAGAGAAGGCGTAAACGAATATTCACTAGTGATACTCAGTGGGAAAAGGTGTGAACAAAGTTGAGGGAAAAGGTGTAAACAACATTTGCTTATACTATTGTGGGAAAACATGTAAGCAAACATTTGCTTATACTATTGAGGGAAAATTTGTAAACAAACATTCGCCGATACTATTGTGGGAAAACGTGTAACAGGGTTCGTCCGGGTCCTTAAAAACCTTAAAAGTCCTTAATTTTCACTTTCCAAAATTTGAGGCCTCAAAAATCCTTAAATTTTACAAAAATCAGTCATGGTCCTTAAAAAGTCCTTAAATTTGTGCTTTTTCACTGAAGTTGGCATTTTGTTTGAATCATGACTCATGTACTTAACTGTGTCAAGGAAAATCAAAAAATGGTAAAAAGTCATGTTTTAGGTCAGTTCTGGTGGTTGATATCCCATGGCTTAGGTCCTCAAAAACCAATAATCTTACCTTAAAAAGTCCTTAAATTTTGCTTTGAGAAAAGCGGACGAACCCTGTCTTTCTGTCTGTTGCTGTAGAGTAGAAATTCTTTTCTTTTTTCTTACACTTGTATGTAATTTAATAATACCTTTATTTATAAATTCCTTTGTTCTGCTTAGATTAGCGTTATAGCTATATTTGCAGAACATAAAGCATTGTAACTTGATAAAATCTGATTCTAAATAAAGTTAGGAGGCAAATTCTCTCTCTACATAGAAGTTTATTTCCGTTGTTCTGGTCTCTTTATTTCCAATTCTGGCGCAACATTTTTAAAGCTTAAAAATTTAGGTCGCTGTCAATACTTATATATCAAGACACACGTGTTTTACCATTTAATATGGCCGTAACTGCAACTTTTACTTTAATGCAATTTATGTTTTTAGTGGCATGCCAACATTGTAGCCGTGAGCAATATTACACTAGGAACCTTACGCAACTAAGAAGGGAATGTCAACGACGTCTTAGAAAAAATCACATTTCTGGTTCGCTCTTTCCTTTCAAATTGAGCGGGTCATTATAGTTTTGTTTGTTTACTTTAAACTTTATGAATAGCACAATGATTAAATATTTTTTTCCATGAAGCTAAACAAATACTGAGAAAGTTTTTTGCTGTTATCTCAACGTAGCCGCGACAACTCTAAAGGAGGTCTTTTCACGTTGTAATTTTAGCGATGATCGACTTCGTGCAGGTGCCGAGCTCGGATGCATTCCAACGTGCAACTATAGCATTTACTATTGTTCTTTGACGTCGTCGCCGTCCTAGTTACCTAAGGTCCCTAATTTACAAACATTGGCAGAAAAGTATTTTAAAAATTATATTCATGTTTTTTTCAGCGTTCGAAATAGAAGCACACAAGTACAGTCTTTTATATATTTGAAATCTTATCCTTTTAATATTGACATTTTCCTATGTAGCCAGCTCTTCGCAACGCAATCTATGATTATATACTAGTAATTCAGTCTCGTGCAGCAAAATATCTACACGTTTTCAGTGTAAATGCTCCTGATAAAGCTTAAAAAGCCGTGGCGAATAAATTGTTTACTCGTTAAATCATAAAAGTTTAGGTTCCTTTAACAGCGACTATTAATTAAGAAGTAACGGAGTTATAAATTTAGAAATTGGTTTCAGACTTTAAGAAACATACAGCACGGTCCCTACTTTTAAATCAGTTGATGAGATCTCATAAAATTAATGTTCCTCTTGCTGGTCGTAAAACTCAGTTAATGTTCACCAAACGGAGAAGTACAGGACCTGGACAATTTTCACGAAGTTTCGTTTTGAATAACTCAGAGTGAAAAAAAGTGGCAGCCGCAAAGACCATTTTCACCGCCTTAGCTGTTTACTGTTTCTGGATCAAAGTTTTTGCGTGGTCTGTGCTTGATAGGGTGCGACTACGGAACTTCACAAGATTTTTCGGAGTTCCACATGTAGTCAGCTCTGAGACGTATTTCTTGTCGTGCTCACTAGCGTTAGAAGAAGTGCTGATGGTTCGGCGTTTAACCTTGCTGAAGAAATATAAAATATTCAACAGCTCAGCACGGAAAGCGGGAATCCTCAAAGTGTATATGAAGGGGTTCACGCACGAATTGCTGTATTGCAGTAGCTTTGTCAGGTACATCACGAAGATATAGGTTGTTTTAGTAACTGGGCGTTTCTTTGAGATAATGAAGAAATATTTTACGGTGCTGTTAAAAATGATAAAGGGAGTCCAAGTCAGAAAAAAGATTATGGTCACGATACAAAGCGTAGAAGCGAGACGTCTGTTAGATCTCTCGCCGCGTTCCAGTTTTGCTTTGCAGCTTTGTCTGTGATACCACAAGGCGCAATAAGCCAAGATGGTGGCAGTTATAGGAAGCAGGGCAAAGACAGTCCGTGTGTTAAGGGCCGCTAAAGGTGGCAGGCCTGTCGGAAGGTACGGCTTTGATGTCAACAACACCACGGTGAGAGCGATCAACCAAGTAAGAGAGATTGCCACCGCATAATGCCAGGTCTTTAACATCCGGTGTCTTAGGGGAAAAGCCACGGCCATTAACCTTTCCACGGAGATGAAAGTAATGGAGTACATGGACGTTAGCCCTGACAATACGTCCAGAAAATAATGCACCGCGTATATGCTCGTATTTGGGGTTGATAGAAATCTGTAGATCTGCAGTGGCACCGAAAATGCCCCAACGCTGAGATCTGTAATTGCAAGGTTGATGAGAATATAATGCAACTTCCTTCGCTTAAATCTTTTCTTCAAAAAGATGGCGACCGTAAGACAATTGCCAAAGACGGTCACAACTCCAACTAGACCGTAGAAGAAGCACCAAGCAAAGTTTGAGCCATCTGAACTGTTATCAGAGACCGTCGAGTTAACACCCATTGTGTTTTGGCTGTGCTATGTACTTTGTTCCCCGTGCGTATTATGCCTTGGTATTACAACATCGCAACAAACAATGTTCGTTTCTTTGCGAAAAGTGATTTTCTCTGAGGCAGCAAAACAAATAAGTCATTATTTCAATACTCTAGTAATCATCTGATATCGGTTTACATAATTATATTACTTAGGATAAAAATGAGTGCCAACAAAAATTAATGATACAACAATTGTATTATTTGAATGCGTTAATGTATATTAAAAATGACTATTTTGAAATTTCTAAAGCCATTAATGTAAAAACACAATATATATAAACAGAATGGCGCTCCTTTACATCACGAAAAGTGATGGTGTATTTGAATATATCAAAAAATTCACTTCTGTTTTGGTAAATACAAAAATTATTGACACAAGTGTTTGTTTCATATCTCTACAAAAACTTAACGGAGTATACTCTAACTAAAATTTTGTAACACGTCGCGGCTATTATGAATAACTTTATATGTTTAATTGTATCATCAGTTTAATTAGCACTCAATCTACCTCGTTAAAATATTAATCTTGTCAGCAATGGCACAAAATATTGGAACGCGGCCTTCAACATTCTTAAAGCAATCAATTAATAAACTTTATCAAGATGTCGAAAACCGACATGATACATTAAGAACCAAGTGTTATTTAAAGGAAATATGAATAAGATATTAAGTTTGTAAATTAACGAGTGTCTCTATATTTTACACTTTTTACAATAGATATATAGTGAAGATTTGTTAAGATTTTTAAAAATGTGAGATGCAAAGATGCCATCTTTAAATTAATAATGGATATTTCTTACAGATTATATTTTTAAAACTATTAGCTGTTCTACTGTGGTGGAATGTTACATAACGCTGGGCCATAACTGAATGCCAACAATACATTACTTTTTAGAATGTTAATATTAAAATATTTGGCTGCAATAATGTAAAATTAAAAAAGTATCTAGATTTGTTCAAGTCAGCCTGAACAGGTTCTTATATAAACAGTGCTTAACATTAAATTAAGTTCTTAATCAGGTTTTCTTACTTTTAATTAGGAAAAAAGTTCGGTAATTGGTGAGTGTGAATATAAAAATGTCAGCCTGACAGGTTCTTGAATTTTAGGTTCTTGGCTGGGGTTTTACGGTAGTAGAAAAGATGATTTTTCCTGCGTAAACAAATTGCAAGTTTGTACGTGATCAATTTGTTTCACGTTGTACATTAAAATACAAATGTCGTGCAGCCACCTGTTACGCAACGACTTTAGCAAACGTTTGTTGAGAGTTAAGTTTCAATCAAGGTTTTAAAAACTCAAACTCTGAGTATTAAACTTGTTTTGTTAATTAAAGTTCATCTGAAAATTTGAGACCGATAAGTTATATCAGTCGTGTGTCTATTTTAAGTCTGGTTCACACTTGTGCATGAAGTAAGCAAATCACAAGCACTAGAAAATCCAAGTGTGAACATACAGGAAATATAAAGCACAAGAACAAGCACGAGAAAAAAAAAAAAATTTCTTTTCGTTTTTGCTTGTCCTTATTTCGTCTGTCTCACCCTGTAAACAGGTTCTAAAAAGCCCTCAGGGAAGAACTTTATACATATGTATATACACGTGCGAAGATAGCTTCCACGGTGTTTAATATTAGAGTGCTCAATGGCATATGCCAAAGCGAGATAAAAGTTTAAGAATGGATTAAAACTAAAACTTTAACTTTAAGTTTCTGAAGTCGGTTCACTACTCCGTCGTAAAATGCAAATTCATAAAGTGCAGAGATGCATCAATCCGTAACCGAATCACTTCGCACTAAAACTTTCTGACGACAGAGTCGTGAACCGACTTCAAAAACTTAAAGTTAAAGTTTTAGTTTTAATCCATTATTAAAATTTTACATATATGTATATGTCTGTTTGTTTCACCAATAATTTTTTTTTATA
>JAOBAY020075243.1:0-11346 GCA_025331085.2 Zoanthus sociatus
TACTACTACTACTACTACTACTACTACTACTACTACTACTACTATTACTACTACTACTACTGCTACTACTACTACTATTACTACTATCTACTACTTACTACTACTACTATTACTACTATCTACTACAAGCTGTTGCTACTAAAACGTTATTGGGCCACTGCTACTGTTTTTCGTGTAAGAAATTACATTAAAATTATAGACAAGCCCTTTTTCAAAAAACTCACACATTCATTCTTAAATGAGTCTACACATGGAAGCAGCTCGAACATACATTTCTTTTAGTAATTATCCATAGTATACCTTAATGAATTGAGTTTCCTCCTGCAACGTACACACTCGAGGCCACATCCATTGGCCAGTCATGACGTCATAATACTGCTGCGTTTCACCGCGGCCATAATGTTGAAAACTACTCGGCCAGAAAAAAGATGATGTTGTGTATGCTAAGTCCATCGGGCCTTTTCAGTGAAAGCTGTGGAAATAATCTGTTTAGTATATGACTAGGTGTAAGCAGAGCTGAGAAAGTGCGGGCGGGAAACTGAGGAAGTATTGTTGGAGGAAGTTATACAACACCCTTTCGGCCTTTGTTGAAAATCTATAAAAGTATTTGTAATGAAAAGAACTACTCGGAAACCTTATTTGATATAATTAGTTAGTATCGCAGTATAACTATATTAATTCATTATGTTTTACAAAAATGAAAATATTCAGGACAAGACTCCACACAATATTCTCGAGGCACTCCCTTTCTAATAGAAACTTCTAGTTTTGATATGATAATTATGGGAAAACTTGGCGATGATACTACCAAACATATACGTGAGGATGTTCCAATCATTTATGAAATTATGAAATAAGATATGTTTTCTTTCTTTGATGATGACATGTTTGAAAAAAAAACTAAACCGCATGCTCGGTCTGACAAAAGTGTCAATTACGCACACTTGTTGAAAATATTAAATAGTTTTGCAATGGGACAAAGTGCGTGTTCTAACAGTTTTAGTTTTGCAAACACGCTCGGCTGACTAGCTCCAACTGCATTCATTCTTCTTGCCTCGAAGAGTAGAACTCGGCAACTGGTGTTATTCATTCTAACTTTTGAACCAGTTGATGAAACCCTATAAAGTGTCCATTCATTTTGTTTGTCTTGAAAAGTAGAAATGATTGGTGTTATTCATTCTAACTTTTGAACCAGCTGATGAAACCCTATAAAGTGACCGTTCATTTTGTTTGTCTTAAAGAGTAGAAATGATTGATGTTATTCATTCTAACTTTTGATTCAGTTCATGGATCCTTTAAAATCACCGAAAGAACAGGAAAAAAACTTGTTATATACTCTTACTTGAGAGCCCTACATGAAGTGGCCCTTCATTTTATTTCTCGAGCCAACTAAGTGTAGAAATGATCAGCAGTGTTTATATTCTTTCTAACTCTCCAGTCAGTTAATAAGACACAAGAGACCATTTATTTTATTCATTTATAGGGAGAAAAATTTAATACATTTAATTGCCTGAACGAATTCAAGAAGTCGAAAAGGAAATTGAAAGTGGAGTTGTGTCTCAAAGTCATGCTCCAGTGAAGTTTCGTGATAAACTACAGGAATTAACATATTTAATATACCAACTTGTTTTTTTTTGTTACTTTTTTGGTTGCAAAGTTTTTTTTAGATATAAAATATATAATCGCCGTTTATAAACAGAAAGAATACGCAGACGAACAAAGATACTCAGTAATATTTTATGGACACTTTATAAACAGAAAAATCGTTTTAAATAAACAAATTAACTCTGGTAAAAAGAACTACAGTATTTCATTTGCAACTTGATTTTCAAATGTTATAAACTTTCAACAAAACTTCGTTAGGAAAAATTCGTTTCTAATTCTATATCTATATAACAAACCGACGAATATGTACTAATCCAGCCTTGGAACGGAAGGAAGAAAACCACATGACTCTGAAAGTTGAAAACCTTCCCCCGTCTAGGCAGATAAATTATACGTAAATCATTGCTAAGTAATATAAATATTGAGCTATCATGTTAGATAATGCCTTTAATGTTAATTTACATAAAACTTGGCAAACGACTTCAGCAATGCAAGAAACTGAGTAAATTAGAATTCAGTTGGACTCAAGATTCTTTGTTTTAAAAACTACTCAAAAATATTGAACGCTAGTTTTGGATCAAAACCTTTTTGAAAACAGAACTTTGCACTAAATACTATATTTATGTTTAGCCTCGTTATATCAATTGTTAGTCTTTGTAGGTGCTGACGATAATTAAGGCTATCAGGTAAAAAAAAATAAACTTTTCTCGTTCTAGCTTTAACATTTAAAAAAATATATCTGTTAAGTATCAAGTACTTGATGAAAACGTTTTGAAAGAAAAAATAGTTATTGTCCGACCTAAGGAATTAGTTTTCACTTGTGGCAAAATTAAGTATTTGTCGAGTTATTAGAAGTAAAACATTTGGTATTCTTACCCAACTAGAAAACTTCAAGGCGATTTGAATAGTAGTCAAACGAGCAACAGTTTCGTACCACTGGTAAAAAAACAACTTAATATGATGTGCAGCAAGCAACACGTACCAAATGGCTTTGACCGGAACATTTTGCAAGTTCCTTTATACACGTGGGCGGCGACAGTTTTGATTCCGCTTTCAACTGCTCGCCCACGTCATTTCCGGCAGAAGTAATAACTCAACAGAAGCGGTTTCAAAGGGTTTAAGATGTATTATGTTCCTGTAAGCAGCTATTTTGGATCACGTAGTCAAAATTGAAAGTGAAATAAAGTCCTGAAGAAATGTCCTGATTTATTGATTAAAAAGCGCTGTCCCTTTCTCACCCATTAATATTTATAGTTTTTCTGTAAAAATTATTTTGTTTTTCAAGCAAAAGCGAAGGTGAGTCGCGTACATCACAATAAGGAAGTCATGGTACAACGGTGAGTCAGCTTAATTTGATATGTTCCGAGACTTCTAGGAAGTCAACTGGTCAGTTTTCCAAGGTCACACCGCCCATTTTGCGTGACGGAAATTCTAGCACTATCCACAAACAACGCGTAGAGTCTATCTTTTATTCTACAGGTTTGATCAGATTGACCAGAAAAAACATTACTGGTAATCGCCAAGTAATTGTTTTAAAAAAGGTTATTGACTGGAGTAAAGAATGATAAAATAAGAGATTTAAACAGTTAACGTTCTAGCTTGGAGTATTTTGACCGACTCGATCGGTAGGCGTGTAAAGTCGACTGACATTTCGAGCTTCATTAACTGCTCTGATCTGAGAAGGGTTTCGCTCGGACAGTTAGCTTTCCAAAAGTCAGCTCATCAACTCCTTATATTACTTACTGAAAACCCAAAAATCACAAAAGTTTCAATCTCGAGTTGTCTAAAGAACTGAAGCTCAAAATGTCAGTTCCTCACAGCTATACTACTACTCCGACTGCAAAGATTTCAACCTTGACTTGTCTAAACTACAGTTACTCTGACAAAGAAGTGAGTTTCAAAGTGTCAGTTCCATCAGCTCTTTACAATTACACTATTTACAGGCGATGATCATAAACGTTTCAACCTTGAGTTGTCTAAATTACAGTTGCTCTGACGAAGGACTAACGCTCTAAACATCAGCTCCTTACACTACTTACGGTGATGATCATAAACATTTCAACCTTGAGTTGTCTAAATTACAGTTGCTCTGACGAAGGACTAACGCTCTAGATATCAGCTCCTCACACTACTTACGGTGATGATCATAAACATTTTAATCTTGAGTTGTCTAAATTACAGTTGCTCTGACGAAGGACTAACGCTCTAAATATCAGCTCCTTATAATACTTACAGTGATGATCATAAATATTTTAATCTTGAGTTGTCTAAATTACAGTTGCTCTGACGAAGGACTAACACTCTAAACATCAGCTCCTTACACTACTTACAGTGATGATCATATAAACATTTTAATCTTGAGTTGTCTAAATTACAGTTGCTCTGACGAAGGACTAACGCTCTAAACATCAGCTCCTTACACTACTTATGGTGATAATCATAAACATTTCAAGCTTAAGTTGCCTAAATTACAGTTGCTCTAACAAAGGACTAACACTAGCGCTCTAAACATCAGCTTGATCCTTACACTACGTACGGTGATGATCACAAACATTTCAACCTTGTCCTTGACTGCTGTCTAAATTACAGTTGCTCTGACGAAGGACTAACGCTCTAAACGTCAGCTCCTTACATTTTTTACAATGATAATCATAAACATTTCAACCTTAAGTTGTCTACATTACAATTGCTTTGATGAAGGACTAACAGTAACACAGTATATAACTATTGACTCAACATCGATTTGTATAAATTTCAACTTGTTTCTCCTAACATGCAGGGGCCATGCACATCCAAAAGGTTTCAAAAACTTTACTCAAACCTATTATATACGGTATACAACTGGCGATGTCTTAGTAATTGTTGATATGCTATCAAAACGGGCTACCAAGTTTGAAAAGTTAGTGCGCTTTATTGAAATCATCTTTTTAAAAAACAATGCTCAATGGAAATCTGTTAGAGTTTTTTAGCTTAGCAAAGCAATTTTTACAATGCGCGAATAGCTAGGAAGTTTCAATTCTTTCGCTTTGTTATAAAACGAGAAGTTTCGCCATAAGTATGCTTTTGCTACTGGTAAAAAGATTTTGTCTTTGATAAAAATACTTCTTTTAAAAATTCACCAAAAACATTCCCAGCCGGTATTTTTTTAATAGAGTTGGTTTACCTAAACAAAACGAAATATTTTATGCATTTGAAAAATGTAGATTTAAAAACAACGAAACCATTCCTAGCTATATATTTCCTTGTCGTACCGGAAATAAAGCTGCCTTTTATTTCAGCAGTAACTGCTGTAACGGCGAGTTTCGGTTAGAATGTTAGAGATAAACATGTTTTTTAATTCACCGCTCTCCATTCTTCAAAAATTTGCAACAAGTTGCTTTGGCAAAAACCTAAGACGTGTGTAACGATTTTCAAAACGTTGTCGTTAGCTGAATTGACTGTTTTTCGTAAACAAATTTGCAATCGATCTTCGCGTTATGGAATATATTTTAAACTTGTAAAATAAACCTTTTATATGGATCCTGATCTTTATGGTGTGATTTCATAAACATATTTTATAAAAGGCGAGATCATTTTTTTTTCCAACAACTTGATTGCAACTTATTCAGTTTAAAATAATTCAAAGGATTGTTGCTCTGACATGAGCTTTATAGTTAAAATCGTGAAACCCTTTTGAAAAGCTTAAAGTGATTCTTAGTTTTGTATATCTAGACAGTTCACCCACCCGTTTTAAAAAATGTTTGAAAATGTAAAGTGATTATAGTATACGTTCTTTTTTATAAGATCCAGTAGATTTTTCCAAGATTCATTGTTTTTAATTTTTTTGGCTGCTTCAGCCTCAATTTATTCATCTTTCTATGAGCGGTTTGAAATGATGAGGATTAAAACAAATAGACAAGGCACTGAAAAACAATGCTGTTCGTCTTTATTTTATCTAAGATTACATTTTGTTTTCTCTCGCAGTTTCCGCCAACATGCAGCAGAGTCAGAGGTTTATTTTTTTTGTTGCCCGACGATTTTACAAGATTAATTCAGTAAAATTTCAACTAGAAACACTTTTTCTCAGCTTCAGCCTGAGCTTGTTCTTAAAACTGTTTTTAATTTTCAGCCAGTGTGAGCCTCATTGTTCTTATAAAGTTGCTCTTATAAAATGGCGTGTATTGGTTTTGTGTGTTAATTTGGACAATTCACCCACGCGTTGTATGTTCAGCATGTTAATTATATTTTATATTCACTAAAAAGGTTTAACTTTATAGTACTTGCGTCGTCTCGCTTCACCGAATGAAGAAAACACATATTTGTTATTCTTTAACTGTTCAAAGTGATATTTGTAATGGTTTGAAATACAAAATAAATAGATAAGCATTATTCTTTTAAGTGCGCTAAATGTTTTTAAACAACTAGAATGGCAATAGTTTCAGCCTCAACTTGTTCGTAATTTGTTTTTAGTTTTGTGAGCGGTTTGAAATAATGAGAAATCACTGAAACAAAAAAAAGGCATTGTCTGTCATAGAAAAACAATGCTGGTCGTCTGTGTTTTGAGGAGATCTCTCTATTTCATGAATACGTTTGTCATTTGGAACAGTAGTACATATACACTCTTTTTTTTTATTAAGAACCAGTAAAATTTAGCTCAGGCTCAATGTTCTTATTTTTTCAGCCAATTCAGGCTCAAAATGTTCTTATTTTGTTCTTAAAATTCTCTGTATAAGACAGTACATGTAGTGTTCATTCTTTATACTCATACATGTAATCTGTTATTGTTTACACACGAAAAGTGTGATAATGAAGTTTAAGAGTGATGTACTATATATCTGGAAGATTGTACAGTAAAGACCATGAATTTTGAAAAGAAAAGTTAGCTTTACACTGTCGTCGCTGTCTGATTGTTTGTTGAAAAAAATTTCAGCCTCAGATTGTTCTTATATAGTTCTTATTTTTCGAGCGATTTCAGCCTCAATGTTCTTATTAAGTTTGTTCTTATTAAAAAAAAAAAGAGTGTAATAATAGATGGAAACGGTGCTTCTGTGTTTTTACTGCATGTGCACATTAATTGCTAACGTAAATTACAAGATTCAGTAAAATTTCAACTAGAAACAGTTTTACTTTATTTTAGCCGCAGCTTGAGCTTGTTCTTGAATTATTCTTAATTTTCGGCCAGTCTGAGCCTCATTATTCTTATAAAGTTGTTCTTAAAAAAAAAATAGAGCGTGTATGTGTTTCTTGCGACCATGGTCAATTCAGATATTAGCCTCCTTTAGGTGATTCAGTGTGAGAGCAATATATGCTGTGTGGATGAACTTTAAACTGAAGTTTGATAAAGTGATTAAACTGATTTTCAAAACATTAACACCGACTTACCATGTAATATCTCGTGCAATATCACCTGACCTGCCTCGACGCACGGGAAATACAAAAGATTAAAACTAGATATCTTGTCAAGACTTAGGAATTTATCAGTGTTTCTTTGTTTCCTTGTTTTTTTATTGCACGATTATGCGGTCAGATTTCCTGTCTAGGACTTGGTCAAACTATTTCCGGAGTGAGTTTGCCTGAGTGCCTCCGTTATAATTTTGTTTCAAACACGATCAAAGTTGAAATGCATGCTTCTTTTTATAAGAACCAGAAAATTTTGCCGAGGCTCACTGTTCTTAAATTTTTGGCTGTTTCAGCCTCAATTTTTTGCTTAATTTGTTCTTATTTCTGTGAGCGGTTTGAAATAACTATAATGAAAAATATCGAAACAGAAAGAAAAGGCATTGAAAAACAGTGCTGATCGTCTGAGGAACTGTTAGTGTTACACGAATACGTGTATCATTTGAGACAATAGTAGATATACTAAATGTGAAAGGGTGCTTCTGTGTTTTCCTTGTGCACGATTCAGTAAAGTTTCAACTAAAAACACTTTCACATTTTTTTCAGCCTCAGCCCGAGCTTGTTCTTAAATTGTTCTTAATTTTCGGCCAGTCTGAGCCACATTGTTCTTATAAAGTTGTTCTTATTAATAAATAGCGCGTGTACCGTGCAGCAACACAATCACTTATTACTATAGCAATGTTACTACTACGTACTACTAATAATGATATAACAATAGATAACATCATTATTTAATTTTAACTTTTGTGTTTTTTTATCAAGTATGTAAATCTAATTTTTGTTCACTTTTACCCGCAAATCTTCATACTATAGATTATTTTGATAAGGCCTAGCTTACACAAGAGAAGGCGACACTATAATCACAGATAAATTTTCTATCCCCATTTTACACTTCGCTCAAGTTCTCAAATATTTTTGAATTTTCAAGACTGCGGTTAATGTACTTTTAAACTTTAATGTAGTGATTTTTTATCGCGTAAAAACCGTAAAGCGTTTTCTAGATTTTTATCTTTTTTATCATGTGAAAACCTGAAGACTAATATTATCAATATTTATAACATATAAGGCAAAATTACTGGATGCTGATTGGCTCACGAGGGAGGTTTTTTTTTTAATTGAGAGCAAAATTACTTGGCGCTAATTGGTCGTTGATTTGCGAAATATGTTGTATTGGCATGAGATAATAACTAACGGTAAACTAGCATGAGCTGCAAACAATAGTGATAAATATGTAAATTATACACCGTATAAAACTGAGAGAGAAAACTTACTGACTTTTCGGACGTTAATCCTTCGTCGGAATAAAAGAGAAAGTGTCAGTCAAAGGGGTGAGCTTATATAGGCAGAGAGGAGTAAGTAGCCAATAGAAATACGGTAGGCAAGGAAACAACAAACAATGAGGAAAAACAAAAGAATGAATAATTAGGGAAAAATAAAACGTTCATTCAACCCATTGGGGTTAAGAATACCCAATCGGTGAATAAGTCGCATCTCTTTGGTTTTGCGACAATCGTTGTCACCGCTAACCAAGGCAATAAAATCAGAGCATTTATTAAAAAAATCATCATCATCATCACCACACAATTGTCGGAGACGAAGAAATTGTGAAAAGGAATTGTGTTAAGAGTATGCTTAGGATAGAGGAAGAATAAATAAAGTAAGTAAGAATGAGAATCAGTAGGTTTATAGTGGACACTAGTACTAAGATGATCGTCACTGATACTGACTAAGATGTCCAGGAATGTGACAGTAAATTCTAAGGCCGGGTGAAAAGAGTTAACGTTAGAAATGAGAGAATCTAAGTCAACACGAGAACAAGAAGTGGCACCAATACAGTCGTCAATGTAGCGTCCAAAAAAACTCAAGTTTTGGTCCGGTACATTGTTGAAAGATGAGATGTTCGATATAACCAACAAACAAATTGGCATAACTAGGGCTAACCTGGTTCCCAGGGCTTTTCCCTATGTTGTGGATGCGGTCGGCCGCACACAAAACATAGAAAAAAGCCCTAGGAACGAGGCTGAATTAGGCCCCATCTTGGTACCCATAGCAACACCATTAATTTGCTTGAAATATCGATCATCAATGAGAAACATTTAAGAGTAAAAGTAAACTGCGTCTATGTTATTGTTAATTAATTTGAGCTAATGAAAGATATAATTATGCGGGTAATTATAATTATGCAATATGCGGGTTGGGAAAACTCAGGGCCGCAAATGAAGTGGAACTTGGCGTCTTTGATGGACCTAGAAATGCCATTTGGCCAAAACTATCAGACCCAAAAAATTCTTCAAACATCCCAACGTCATTAACATATGTGAGTGGGGTACCTAGGATTTGAATACAAGATTTTTTCAGTTCAATTTTTCTCCAATGATTTCCTCTAAACTAAACATTTCACACAACGAAAAATGGCGACATGATAAAAACATCAAATCACAACTTCACCTGGCCCAAAACTTATCATTTATTGAAAAAGTTTTTTTACAGATACCTAAATATTTTCAATGTTTAAACTAAGAAAACTTTGAATGAATGATCATAAAGAGCTAGCACGCTTCATACACACTTGATACTGTATGAACAAAAGTTTCAGATATTTTTAAAACAAGAATGGACAGCACATGCGTGCTAGTAGCTATAGTTTGAAACCACTTAAACGGTTGGCCACGTGTATCGGATATTACCTTAAAATTACCTTAAAATTTACTGTTATTTCTAAAAGAAAGTGAGTGCTGCGAGTACACTGTTTGTTACAGTGACAATACTGTTTAATTTTCAGTACTGATTTAATGTATTTGTACTGTTACTGTAAAGGGAGAATAAATGAATAAGTGTTAGAGTGAGCGCACTTAGAGTGGTTTTCATTAACCCGTGAACTGATACACTTTAGCGTATTACACTTTATCCTACTTTATTCGAACCACTGATCGCTTGTATCGTGTGTACCGAAAACCTAGTGACATTCTTGAACAGACCTTCGATACGGTATGCACTTGAACCGCTGATCGTATGTATCGCATGTTCGTTGCTAGTGACATTAGACGATTACACTGTGTTCTGAATAGAAAGCTATTTGCTTCACTCGCAGCAATAATAGAGATAGTAATTACCTAAGGTCACGTTGGTAGTGAACATTACCCCTTAAATCTACCATAAATAATAGTGAACCTGAGTGTTAGTAATTAACTGAGGTCACGTTGATAGCGGACATTATCCCTTAAATCTACCATAAATAATAGTGAGCCTGAGTGTTAGTAATTAACTAAGGGCACGTTGGTAGTGAACATTACCCCTTAAACTACCATAAGTAATAGTGAGCCTGAATGTTAGTAATTAACTAAGGGTACGTTGGTAGCAGACATTACCCCTTAAATCTATCATAAACAATAGTGAATTTGAGTGTTAGTAATTAACGAAGGCCACGTTGGTCTTAAATCTACCATAAATAATAGTGAGCCTGATTGTTATAACTTATAGTAATTAACCAATGCCACGTTCGTTTCTGTTCATTCTTAAAATATTTCAAATTTTCCCAAACCCAACCTTAATATATATTCTGATGTAATAAACTCTTATGAAATAAGAATTTAAAGAACATAATACACAAGTAAGTGTCGGAAAAGAAAAAGAAAATAAAGTTATTGCACTTTTCAAGTAAGTCTAAAGTGCGCGAGACACAGGATAATTTAGTTTACGCATTTTCATTTTTTTAAAACCAAACCGACAATCTCGTTTAAATCATGCAGTCCAAATAAACAACCAAGATCCAGATACGTCTTTATAAATTGTAGTTATAGTTGTAAATATAGAAAAACCGTGAGTTGGTAATTTATAAGAATCGCAAAATTTCATGTGAGCCTTTTTATTTTTGAGTAATAATTTCATCCTCCAATAATTCTTAAAATAATATTCTTATAAAACGATTCTTAAACAAATACTAATACGAAATATAAAGATATACTAGTAGGATATAGGACGACAGAAAGATCCAAAAATTGGATTTGGCTTTCTTCTTAATCTTGTTTTTGATTGGATGCAGTGGGTGTCCTTCTGTTTTCACCAGAGCTACCTCGTTACGGAAACGACTGCCGCCCTTTTTAGAAACCGGTGCTCAAAATAGAAAGTGAGCCTTGGTTGATTCTCACATAATTTCAATTTTTTTTTTGTATACGTGATTCTTATGAAAAAAACATTGAGTGTACTGAGACACTACATTATATGATCATTTCCCAAATTAAACCATGCAGTGTAAGTGCGTAGCATTAATACGCTTTTTTTTTTTATAAGAATCAGTAAATTTCTCGGAGTTTCATTGTTCTTTATTATTTGGCTCCTTCAGCCTCAATTTCTCGGTTGATTCTC
>JAOBAY020075253.1:0-11345 GCA_025331085.2 Zoanthus sociatus
GGTGGCGCGATTCCAAAATCAACGCAACTCCGTGATGGTTATCTATTCGATGTTTATCAAGTCGAAAAAGAAGAGCTTAAAAAGAAAATAGAAAACAAGAAAGTCGCCCTTATTACAGACGAGTTAGGCGACAAAGAAGGCAGGTATGTCCTAGATGTCATGTGTGTGATTCTAGATTTCGACGAACTGTCTCCACAAGCCAATTGCATTGCGTATTTATTGGACATCCACTTCTTGAGTGAGACAAATCACAAAACTGTATCGCAAGCAATTGTAAAAACTGTTAGCGAGTATAACATCAGCTTTGACGATTTTCGTGTTTTTAATTCAGACAATGTGTCATACATGAAAAAGGCATATACAGATGCTTTGTCCTGTCTTTTTTCTAAAGCCGTGCACATTACCTGCAACAGTCACATTGTAAGTCTTGTTGCCAACGATTTCAAAAAGCACTGCACTGAACTTGATGAGTTTATGAAATGCTTTAGAAATCTCTTCTACAAGCCTAGTGGCAGAAAAAATAGATTTTTGCAATTCATGCAAAAGCGGGTCGATCCCAAACAAGTGAAAATGCCACCCAATCCGACTTCCAAAAGTTGGAGTTCCTGGTTTGACACAGCCATGTACCACTCACAGTACTATATGCTGTTTGATGAGTTCATTGATGACGAGCTTAGCAGAGTTAGCAGAAGCCTTGCTAGTAATTCCCTTATTCGACTAGAGGAGATGCATGGAGATGACAGCTTTATGAATAAAGTCCATGCACAGCTCAACTTGATCAAGGTTTAAGCCCCAGCTTTGTTGAAGTACTTGAGCTACTTTCAAGAAAACACACCTCATGTTACAGAATTGCACGAATGCATGACTGAATTGCTTTTCTATCTCAGTGAAAATGCATGCCATGATGACGACGAGTTTGAGTTTTGCTTTGAAGGCCGTCATTACGAAGATGAAAGACAAGCTATTATTTCTCTTGCAAAGCTGTCCTTCGATGACGCACGTAAAAAGCTCGCCAAATACCAAGAAGAGGGAGCCCAGCCAGCTTCAAGGTTTCTAGAGCAAGTCAAAGTGCTTAATCCAGTGCATATCATAAGCTGTGATCCAGATCTCCACTCATACGACAGCATTCCGGACATGGAGTCTGTGCTAATTGATGAATGGTCTATGTACATCAACCATGTTGGACCCTAGGCCGTGAAAAATATGGGTGACGAACAGGAACTAGACATACAGCTCTTCTGGAAGTCCAAAGCTGATAAGCTTCCACATCTATATAAAATAGCATCATGCTATTGTAGTACTACAATAGGATCTTATGACGTAGAAAGAGCCTTCTCGAACTATAATTCAATTCTGGACAACAAGAGGAGAAGACTGGATTCAAGTACAATGAAAGCACTTCATTTTCTGAATTGGAATTTGCGCATCAAGTCAACCACCGAAGTGGGCGAAACAACAAGGCCAGATTCAAAGAAACTGAAATCCACTGTGTTGAATCGAGGTGGCTGCAAGGTAAATATTGATCAGTTACGTATTATAATTTGTGCGATTCAAATTCACATTCAAATTCAGTTAATTTGAAACTTTATCTTTCACAATTTGTTATCGTTTCCGTTTTTTTAAGCCAACTACAAACAGTCATAAAGTCACTGATGATTCAAAGACCACTATGCCCATGCCAGTTGTTGGTCCGACTTCTGCAAGCCAACCACAAAAACAACCAACCGTAAATGCAAAGGCCTGTCTACATGCTGCGACTTTAGTTGTAATGTCACTTGCGATCTCACGGTGGACCGGCAGTTTTCCTTGCGATTTCGGAAAAAAAACTGTAGTGGTATGAAGTTGTTGCAAAATCGCATTTAGTGGCGTTCAACTTTTTTTACTTTTTATTACTTAGGCTTTCCTGAAAGGAATCGCCAGGTCTTAGCTCGATTTTTTTTCGCAGCTGAGATCGCAGTGAAATCACATGACGTTCATGGTGAAACACTAGACACAAAAACCTACGCTGCAACTTCGTGATCAACGTTGCGCATTTTTCATGTTGCAACGCCAACAAAAACATTTTTTATGAAGAAAATAGACTCACGATCTACTTCACGCAACAAATGTTTTTGTTGCGTTGCAGACATGAAAAAAACGTCGCAGCTCAAATCGCACGTCACATTGCACTTGAAATTGCAGCATGTAAATGGGCCTTTAAGGCAATGTTACACGGGACAACCCGCGACAACATTCCTCGCAACATGTTGCACAGAAGGTTGTTGCACGGGACAGCTTTAAGCACAACAAAAACCAACGACCGTTATCGGAACATTTTGCGCAAGCTTGCTAAAGACTTTCTTTGTTTCCCCGGAAATGTTGCAAGGAACGTTGACGGCACCATGTTACACGAGACAACTTGCTGATTATTCATCACTGCTGTTGCGCGTTTTTGAACTCTAGTCAAAATAAAAACTCGCAACATGTGGCCGAATGAAATGTTGCGCAGAAAGTTGTGTTGTTACACGGTAAACAACTTTCCACCCATCCATGTTACGGGGAAAATAATGCTGCGTGTTGTCCCGTGTAACATTGCCTCTAAGGGGAGGCTAAGGTGTTAATTTTAATTCTTTACCAAACAGAAATCGTATTGCATTTTAGCTTAACACAATTTAAATTTCTTACATTTCATTGATTTGGTTGTCTATCCATTCTTTCCCCACAAATAATATAATTAATAAAACACTTCCTCTTCCTCGTTCGCTTTATTTTTTTTAATTTAATCTCAAAGGAACCTCCCTCCCATGCTGCTAGTTCTAAAACAAGTTCAGCCAAGTCCAGGCAGCAAGAAGAACAGACTTCTCACTACGTACCACCGATGCAGGAGTCAGCATCTGTAAAAGTAAGTAAGACATTTTTCGATGACATGCACATCAGTTACTGATCATCTCTACAAGCATCTATGTTGTATTGAATAACTTTTCGGTCAAAATAGTAATAAACAATAAGTGAAAAGTCAATTACAAAACACCTTTATTCCGACCAGTTAACCAGCCATTACAGGGAGAGAAGCCTTCATTGAGAATAGTTTTATTTTTCGAAATTGACTTTTCACTTATTTTTCATTTCAGTTATCAAATTCACTAAAACTACAAGCACGTAAGACAACCACGTTTTTATTGTTCGGCATTTTTTTCATTCTGTTTTTAGAATACAACTGCAGCCAAGCCGACCTCTCAAGGCAAGACAAAGAAGCGGAAGTCACCAATCGCAAATAATGCGAAAGGGAAACGACCAAAACTTTCTGGCGGAGAGCTCTTCAGGGCTTTTCTTAACAAAAGCAATGGATCGAAATCACCCAAGGAAAGCACCGTCCAGTCAAAAGCTGAGAAACGTCCCGTCATACAGAATGGTCTTGATAAAAATATAGCTACACAGTTAACCAAAGAATCACCTTGCATTTTTCCAGAGCACAAAGAGCATTTGGTGCATTGTTTACTTGATGGTTCTGTACAATTTCAAGGAAGCAACATGATCGATGAGAAAGATCTGAAGTCACTGCAAGGCAGTCATACTGACGACAAGGAAAACTACTTGACAAACTTTGTAATCGACGAAGAACTTAGACTGTTGGCTGAGAAGGGTTGCCAAGATGGACTCCAAATTGTCTCCATTGAATGGGAGAAATTCGATCGAAGTACTGGCAAACGTCCCACTGAAAAAGTGTTGAAAGGAAAGCCCCCACTTTTAGAGCAAGATATGGTACTGATGCCTTGTAACCCTGAAAAGAGTGAACATTGGTTCCTTCTCGTTGTTCAACCAAAGAGCAAGCAAATCATCACCTTAGATAGCCTGCCAGCTCCACATCTAAAGTTAACTATCAGGAAAGCGATCGATAAAATGTGGAGGTTACTAAAAGAACTTGACAACAGCCTTGATGTAACCGAATGGAACTTCTCACGAAACGTACCTGACGAAATCCCGACGCAACCGAACGCGTTTGACTGTGGTTTGTACGTTTTGCTTTACGCAAGGAGTCTAGTTCTGCAATCTACAATGGTGACCAGCTGCAACACACAGAATGTTAGAAAGCACATGATTCTCGAGCTTCATGATAAAGCACTTTATGGCTTTGGTGGAGCAGAAATCGAAATTGGAAAGTGGTATGCTGTGGAATATCAGAAATCCTTCTACTTTGGCAAGGCTTTGTCAATTGATAGCGGTTTCATTGAGTTTAAGTTCCTTCATGCTGTTGGCGCCAGAATGTTTGACTGGCCAAGGCGTGACGACGTTGACACATGCCACAAGTCGTGCGTTTTTTACGGTCCATGTGCCATTGCAGGCGGTCCGCTTACAGGCGGTCCTTTCACCTTTCCCCAGATTGGAGAAATAGAACACGTTCTGCATTATCTTAGAAAGAATAGAAAAAACACGTAGAAATATATCGTCTATTTATAGAGCAGTTTTCATATAACTGTGAAATGACACGGAACACGGCACCGTCACGACACGGTAGGGTTAAGGTTTTGTCTTTTTCCAACTCCCATGAGTGCTAAGACCAATCACATCACGTTATCACGGCCACCATAGTTCGGCCACGGCACGACGATGTCTACGTGGCAATCCAATCACATCGAATTGTTACCATCACTGCAACAGCTGTGTTCCGTGTCGTTTCACAGGAACGTCTAGATGGCCTCAACGGCGTTAACACAAGAGGTCCAATCACATAGTGTCGTTATAGTCACGGCACGACAAGTCCGTGCCGTAACTTTTTTACAGTCATATGAAACTAGAACTATTGCCTGCTGTCTTAAGCCCTATTTACAGTCGTGCGTTCGAGAAACTCCTTCAGATAATCGCAGGGGATTCCAAATCAGGCTTAAGAACGCGCGCGAGTGGTTTTAAAACATGCGACGTGTCGTATACTTCTTATAGTGCCGTGTAGATCGGGTTTAATTTATTTACAATATAGCTAGATAAAAAAGGTGAATCATGCAACGGTCCATATGCTTTTAACAACCAGAGCATGCCGTGTTGCCACCAAACGTACAGGTCGCCCTTTCCGTAAGCTAAAAATGTTTTCTGGGCGCAAGAAGAGTGTTTTTAGGTGCGCGTGTTAAGTCCTTGCCAAACGAAACGCAAATCGATCCAAGTTTTGCTACTTGCGTCGACTTGTGTTCCGTTTGGCCACCACTTGCGTTGACTTATGTGGACTTTCATTTTGAACATTTTCAGAATTTGGACGTAAGTCGACGCAAGTTTCGTTTCGTTTGACCACCCAGTAGAAAAGCGTGAGGTGGCGTTTGCCCCGCGCGAGTAAAACTCCTTGCTGACGTTGGCTTGAGGCGAGTCAAGTGCTTAAAAAGCGCAAGATGATATGAGTCAAAGTGCGTTCACAGAAAGCGCGAATCGGAGTGTTTAATTGAAAATGTTATATGGCCTAATGCAAGCAAGCTGTTAGTATTTAGAGATTGTCATTCAATAGCTCTGAATTCGAGAAATAAACTTTGTAACAAGAGGTATACTTGATTAAACGCTTGAACTCTGACCAAGACCTCGTAGAAAGGCTGATTTTCTGCAGAAATATGCGCAAAATCGTTTTTTAAAGTTAGACATTTTTTGCGCAATCCCGCACATTTTACCGCACAATCAACATTTTTTCCCGCACAATTTGTCCTTGAATTCCCGCACAATTTAAATTTTTTTCCGCAACGTACCGGGATCCCAGTTTGGCCTTCCTACTGGCCTTCTGCCTTCCACCTTCAGCTCCATTGTGCTCCTAAGTTTGCTTTTCTTGTCCCTATTGTGTGACCAAAAAAGCATATTGCTTGTACACGGTTCACACAGTCATGAAAAGTCATGGAATTTCAAAATGCATTTTCCAGGCCTGGAAAAGTCATGGAATTTTTGGGAAATGGCCAAGGTCATCAAAAAGTCATGACATTATATATCTTTATTTTTTCTTTTAAATAAGATTTTTATATAATTGAGAGCAAGTGTGGCAAGAAAACGCCGTTGTCACAAGCACGTTGCATTATGCTTTGCATACATTAAGTATCGAAAAATTATCTATGCACAATGAATTTACACTACAGGTAGCAAATAATTATATGAGTGTTTTGGTCAGCATTCAATCATGTTACACTGTCTTTCAGCGTTCAGACTGAGGTATTATTCACATTTAAATTTGGATTAAAGTGCGATTAGGCTGTTGTGTTGGAGTGGGTTCTATGATTTCTCGATATTTCTGGGTCATGGATAATGGCATTTGGTCATGGAAAAGTCATGAAAAAGTTATTGATTTTCATTCCTCATTCTCAATGTAAACCCTATACAGTAGTTAAAACATGCAAACTATTTGCTAACTTAAAGCCCCTAGAATGACCAGTCTCCACATTATTAGTGAAAATTTATTACCCCATAAATTTATCACAAATCTACCTTTTGCAGCTTGTTTTTCTGACCATGCAGTACAACAGCAGTTTAATTCTTTAACATAAAATAAATTAATTATACTTAACAAGATTATGAATTTTTTATTTAGGGTCACATGAAGGTCAGGTTTACATCCAGTCTTCACAGTCATTCAGTTCTGATGCAGTTTCAGTTAACACACAGAGTTCCAGTTTAGTAACTAATCAGCCTCAGATAGTATGGCGACCATATCTATCATCATCACCATCAAGGACACCCACAATTGTGTCAAAGGAAATTGCTGTGTGGAACCCAGTGGAGTATCCATTCGGTGAGTAAAATGAAATCTTGTCAGAGACCTATAAATTGTCTTGTTTATCATTTTATCTGTTACTGTAAGTGTGTGCTAGTGTTTACTGTAGTTGTGCAGTCCTTTCGGTGGTTAACTAGTTTAACCCTTTGTCTTCTGATTTTGATTTTGTTCATGTGCAAGTGGCAGTTCGTTTCGTGTGACAAACATTGAGGAACGGTCCAAAGTATATGACGGAGAACTGGAGTTCTCCCCTTCCCTTTCTGTTCAGGGTCAGGTCCACCACCCTTTCCCATACTGTATCACTTAATTAGTTTATCCCCTTTTTTGCCAACTAACCTCGTTCTTTATTAGAGGATCTTGACTCCCCTCAAATCCAACTCATGTTTTGTGTCCTTCAGATGACAATATTCTGATAAATTTTGAGCAGGATTGGAGTTTGGCCATTGTCTGCAGTGTCTGATCTAGGATTTCCATCGAGGGGGGCAATGTGTCCCAGTCAACAATTTTCAGGGGGACATTTCAGTTTTTTAAGGGACACTAAATTTCTATCCTATTTAATATAAAAAACAAAACTGAGTATAGAATTGTTTTCGTACAGTATTGTTATCAAAACAAAAAATGCACAACTTAAATAAAGTCTGTTTTTAGTGAAGAGCAAGGTTATTTATTAACAAATGTATTTGCCTTGCTTCAACAGACCGTTTTTTTTTAACTTTCATTTAAGAAATGCAATAGAAAGTAATATACAAACAATTATTGTGTGTTCTCCACATTTTGCATTCTCCCCAAATTTTAAACGGTTTATTGCTTTCTAAAGATTTTGAACAAGGAGAAATCACAAATTCCTTGCATTCACAAAAAGGGAAGTGTGCCAAACTGACCCAAGCAGCGAATTTGAGGGGGACATTTTTGCTCAAACTGCGCCGTCTAGATCAGACACTGTGTCTGGTTGTACATATGACCACAAGACATGATTCTTTGTGAGTCTGGAATCTTGCTCAGGGTTGTCATTAGATTTAAAAGTAGGCGCCTGATTAATGCTAAGTAGGCGGCTGAGTGTTTTTTTGCGTGCATAACAGACATAGTATGTGGCTTTACAACATGCTTATTAGAGGGTCCGTGGGCATGCTCCCCTGTACAATTTTTAAATTTTACTACCCTGCAGATGCAATTACCTGCATTTTTGGGATAATTTTAAGTCTTCAGTTCATTGTATGTGAAATTTGAAGTCAGAGGCTGCGAGTTTACTGACTCATCTGTTTTTTTTTTACATTTTTTAAAAATCTGTCTTCTGATTCTGTCACAAGAGTACACTACAGTGACTGAAATTATAGCTAGAAAATAATATATTATCATCATCAGTTAATGCAAGTCATAATCAGACTGAGACTGAGAGTGCTTTTTCTTAACAGCTAGAATATCAGCAAAATCGTTTTGTATGTACCTCAAAAATTGCTCTTTTTTCACAAGCTTTTCAACAAAATGCAACCTGCACACTTTGAATACAGACCACGAGATAAGTCTATTTTGATAATTGTTTACCAATTATGTTGCTATGGTAACCAAGAGGGTGGGGCTGAACCTGCTGGAGGGTATCCTTGCTATAACAGCCCTAACTCAAAAAGTTTCCAATGAAATTAAATAAAATTTTCAGGGAATAATGTTTAAAGGCAATATAATACAACAAACTAAAAAAAACTATCATACTGCACAAGTATAAGAAACACCATGATTTTAATTATAAGAGAATATAAAATATGTTAAAATTTCAAAATCAAAATGTTGATCTCAAGAGCCATTTGAACCAAATTGGCTAATTTTAGTTCATTGTATGCAGAACTATTTTCACTATTTTCACTGAAAAAATGAGACAAATATGTTAAATTCCCAAAAATATATCAATGTTACAGTTTCAGCAGATACGCAAAATTCCTGATTTTGAGAAAAAGGCTTTTAAAATTGATATTTTCATTTCACACGATTTCTAGAAAGGAATGAATTGCTTAAAATGTCTAAAAATGCCCAGAGGCATAGTTCACACCCTCTGCCTCCTTCCTTTTGTCATCTTTTCTCTTTTTTAAGCCCCTGAGCACTTTTCTTCTCTTCTTTGTGTTATCAAGGATTTTCCTCTGAGATAGGTGAACACGTGCTTGATCCTCCTGTTTGCAACCAGTTTCAGTAAACCTTCCTCGAGGAATGCCAAGAGCATCAAAAAGCTTCAACACAACAGAACAGCCAATATTGAAGTGAGCAACAGCATCATACAAGCCCATTTCAAGAATCTCTCGGCCAACATACTCTTCCTTAGGGACGCGCTGCCAGATCATACCATTCAAAGCCTCACTCTGGTTTTGAGTTTTTCCATGCAAACATTTTTCCAGCAAGCTGTTTTCACTTAGTCTAACATACTCTGGTTTGAGTTTGGCAATAACTTCTAAGGGAAGTCCAGGACCATGCTTATAGAGACTTGTCCTGTTGGCTTTATCTTCAGTGTTGGTACTTGCACCAACTTGTACTGCCAGTGGGGCAGTGGTCATGCAATGGGTGGGACTCGCTGGAGGCACAATGTATAAGACTGGCATGGATGGCTTTTTTCATGTCTGTCAAATTCCCCACATTGGCACGAATGGCAATACCATAATAATTTTGGAGCTTGTCAATTGTTGAATCAGTGAGTTCGCCCCTCCCTCCCAGTCCTGGGTTTTCGCGCTTCAACTTGTGAAGTGCTGTGCCCACCCTTTTTTTCACATGGCCGATGCATTCTTTCTTTTCAACTGTAATTCCTGAAGCTTGGTACACATCCTTTACTCTACTAAAACTTTTGCTATCACCATCTCCATAATATTCTGTATAACGCAAGTTATGCAGTTCCACAGAGCGCCTAAATATACAGTTGACACCTTCTGGTTCCATGGCTGGTGCAGAACCTTTAAAATTGGCTTTGCAGGTGGTGTGGTCTGCCTGCCATCTCCGATATTCCTCACTGTTCTTGTCTAAATGTTCATGTAGCTCACACTGCTTACATGCTTGGCTTAGGGCTTCAACATCAAGCACCTTTCCTGTATCAATAGAGATGGCAGTAACACATCCATTCCTTGATGAAAACCCTCGTTTCTGAATTGTGCCATCAAACGAAACACCACAGTCAACAGGTTCAGTTACAGAAGGGTCATTTTGTCCCTTTAGAATTCTTATTTCCTCAGCTGCTTTGCTCATTCTTTCCTTTGCAATGGACTGCAAACAAGTGCTAATCCCCTTAGAAATCTTCGCATAATTGTTTGCAGCTGGTGGTGGGGGCATATTCATCAAACTACAAAATTTTTTAGCACCAGTATGCCCCTTTCCAAGGGTTCTCATGCTATAAACAATGCGCCTGTTCACCTCGAAGCTCTTCCCTTGTTGTTTTGAGGTGTAAAAGGAGTAAATCCAGCCACACTTCTCACACGGTAAACGCAAACTTGAGGCACAGCCCTTTCTATAATTTTCATTTTCCATAAACAAAAGACTCAACTCACCACATTCATGACACCTCAATAGCGAGAGCACATTGCACAACACTTCCATGTCAAAGAGTCTGAACCCTGTAATCGTTGGCTCACTGCTAGAAGTAGGTGTTTTCTCCGATTTATCTACTATTTTCTTTTCTTCGATCTCCTCTTTTAGCTTTCGGTAAGATGCAGACCAACATTCTTTTGCTTCATCGTCAACTCGAGTATTCGACGAACTGATTTCATCTTCAAGCAAAGCAGAACTGCTTTCTCCATCCACAAGGCCTCTGTTATTGTAATTCTTGCTATTTATGAATCTATTCCCATGAAATTTTCTTTTCCTTTGCCTTTGAGAAGCAAAGCATTTTATCACAATCCCCGAACCAGAAAATATGGCGGTGGTTTGCTCAAAAGACACTGGGAACGAAGTCAGAAACACAAACTAGATCCTAGTCTCCCAAGGGAAAATCGACGCGGATAATCATGGGGAAAATTGCGATATTATGCGCGTTTTCTGACCCAAAACGACGCGTAAACAAACCTGTTGCTATGGCAACGAACCGACCTTACCTTCTTTTACCCTCAATGTTGTTTTCCCAAAAAAGATATTCCAGGAAAAAACACTCCAGAAGTGAAAACAAACAATAAAAGAATTCAAATCAGTTCAAAAAATTTTTTGACCAACATTCGTATTTTTGCCGTTTTCTTGAGGTAGATACCACCTTAAGATCTGTTATTAAACTAAGAAACTGTTATCTCATATATCTAATTATAAAAACACACACAACGTTTATAACTGGTGCGTTTTATTTGTAACATTTTTTTCAAATTTTTTTTCATATTATAACATAAGGGTCTCGGAATGAAACCCGCGCTTCTCTTCAACTTTATAAATATGATTACATTTTACAAATATTGAATTACCTCAATAAATATAATCATAGCAAAGACTGAAAAAGTATTTGGGCAAAATTAGAAAATATACTTAAACTAAAACTAAGAAAGTTTTTAAAACATTTCTCTGTCATCGTTCCAAAAATTTAATTTTTTTAAAGGTAATACAACAAGAAAAATGTAAATTGTAACTTCTTATTTGCTGCATAAAAAATATTTACAGATATTGTTTATAACTTCTCGTTCTTCTGATT
>JAOBAY020075264.1:0-11344 GCA_025331085.2 Zoanthus sociatus
AACAGTTCGATAGCCTTAAAATACACCGTCAGTTTTTGCAAAAATTAAATCGTTTCAGGCGATTTATAAATTAAGATTTGATTTAAAATCTACACAAATCAAACACAAATGTCAAAACGCGGCACGACTTTTCAGTCCGACTGAAAATTACTGAGAACAACTTAAAACTGTAATTTTACGGTTATTATGTATCTTATAACTCGATAGTATCAATTAAATTGAAAAAACCTTCTTCAACTTTGTTCAGTTTGATGTAAATACGAAAAACCTTTAAATATTAACCCGTCTTATTTAAGAAAGTCTAAATAAAGCTAAACACCAATTAATGTACCTTGACCAAGGTTAAGCGTATTCATGAAAAGATTTCAAATTCTGGTTAATTCATCAGAAAGTCTCTCTGCCATTGAACATACACTTACAGAAAAAATGTTTAAAGAGTGAGTGCTAACCAATTTGCAATGGTAAAAAGAAAACTCATCTAATTACACGGTGATAGTAAGGTATTAATGTCGACAGAACCCTTATACTACGCTTTCGAGAGCTTCCATAAGTGAGCGTTTTCCTTCAAGTGTATCTATTTTGACCGTGAATATAGTTTCGTGGTTAATTAGTTCTACCTTCGTTTGAAGAGGTGATCTTTTTTGTAGACAAGAACATAAATAAAAATTATAGTTTACAAACATTTTAATAAGATGATTTCCATTTGATAATGAGCTTTTGCGCTTAATACAAAAATAAGTAATGTTAGATCTTAGTTACGCCATCCCAGAGATCAATAGATCATAATTTCTAACAGCAAGTGACTTAAAACTCAAAGAAAAGAAATATAAATCTAAAAAAACGACAGGTGCTTTGGCTCATAATAGAAACGAACTTAATTTTAAATAACTGTATGATTTGTACGTCATTTATCGCCATAACTATATTTGGGGATCCACCCACATGTCCAACATCAATCAGTTTTCAACATTTGTAGTGCATGTCTCAGTTCAGTCTTTTAAAGGTTTGTTTTCCTTTAAAGGCTTAACTGACGTTGAGAGACTGTCTGTCTAAAACTTGAAACTTCCAATTCACAACTTTTGTAAAACTAAAGTATTGTTAGCGTTATTTGAAAATTAGATTTCAATACACATGGTATGAATTTAAGCCATTTTAATTTGCCTATATACTCGCTAAAATGGCGTGAAAAAAATTGATAAGGTCTACTGGATTGCCTGTCTGCCATACAGAACACATTCAGTTGGCCATTTGTAATCCAAATTTTCACTTGTAAAATTCACATTTTAACTGTCAGCCTGTTATCGATGGCGGTCTTTCGTAATTTCCTGCACAGCATATCAGGAAAATATTGCAGAAAGCATAAAAATATAACGATGCCGATAAAATGTAATGGACTTTACCTATATGGCCCTTGTGATGAACTGCGCCACGTGAAAGATTTTTAGGTTCTCCAGATAATCAGCACAGAGTTGTCGTCTAAAATGCTTTTATTGATAGTGATTCACTTCTTCTACAAACTTAAACTGTTTTTTTTATAAAAATGTAGACGCATTTCAGCAGTTATCTAACAAAACACACCTAGAATAAAACGATTTTTCCAATTCCTATCGGCACATTTGTCATAACAGCCTATATAAGTTACCAAAGGGCAAAAATAAAGCACCACATCTTTTTCCGAATTTCTAACAAATGATTTGGGCTCGAGTTCGATCTTTTAATCTTATTCTGATATTTGACCTGGCTTTTTGCGTAGAAGCGATATAAAGTTTTGTTACAGTGTTTTATTACCATGCTAGAACGAGGTAACGGAAGATAGCTGTTTCATTCTGATGTCCAATGAACACTGGGTTTGCATCAAGGATTTTGGCACTGAAACTAAGGTGCAGAAGAGCATCAAAATCTATTTTCCATTTCCGTGTAAACCGGAATGATGTCTTGTTGGTATCTCTCAAAGGTTTCGAGAAGCGTTTGTTCTCTTTATGCGTGTTGAAGGTCAATGGTTCCGCTTTGTGGTTCATCTAACTTGCGGCATTACGTGAACTTCTGGGCTCCACGTGGTTCAGGACATGTTTTAGAACAACCTATGGCAGCCACAAAGAATTAAATCCCTTGTTGAAATGATAGTTTATGAACTTTTCCTTCATCAATTTTTACCATCAATATCGATATGAAAATACTCCTCCACTACAACCACTATAATCGATCAAAAGTCTCAATGAGACGACCCATGGATACTGCACACAAGTAGAACTACAATTCAGACCAAAAATAACATTCTCCACACACAAGTCGTTAAGATCCGTGTCAAAAAATGAGAGAGTTATTCCAGATTTCGTTCTGCTTTTCTCAGTTCGATTTTAAATTTTCGAATGAATATACATTAATAATAGCAAACAATTAAACCAATTCCCAAAACAAATCAAAGAATTGAACTCAAGATTGCTTAAACGGTAAAACTAAAGTAAAACTATTTGAGTATTTCTGTAATTACTAGTAAACATTGCGGATCGAGACACTTTGTATACAAACCAAGCGCGCAAAGAAGGCTGGAGGATCTAAAACAATGACCATCGTTTCATATAATTTTATGCAAACGAGAAAATTCCAGCTATAATTCACTGCTACTCCTACGGAGTATCCGTGAGTCAAAAACATTGCCACATGTTAATAAATAACGCAACACCATCATCTTTATAAAACTCAATACCTCGCCACCGACACCAGTGCTACCATTAAAAGTACGGTCATCAACTATGGCGTTCTGTTTCGGAAAAAATTATTGCAAACCTAAAATATCAAGTCGAGAATTGTAAATTATTTATTCAAAACACTAAAAGGAGTCAAATGCAAAAACAAAATAAAAACGATGAATCATAAAATACGTTCAAAGAATAAACGTTAAGGTTTGTAAAATCTTTTCGAAACTTCAAACATTTAGCTTTTGTTGTGTACTGAAATATGAGTCGACGTAAACACAAATTTATGTTGAAAAACATTAAAGTCGAATAATTTCAGGTCGCAGATAACTGACTAGTGACTCCCGGAGACGCAAGGAAAGTGTCGAACTGAAATGGTCTCGGCTTGAAACATTGCCTTAGCTTCAAAGCATACGGAGGGCTTTTCTTGTCCTAGTGTCCACTTTAATAAAATTGGGAAGAACGTCAAGTTCACCTTCCTATGTCAGCTCTTACTCTTTACTATTACTTTATTATAAGGCTTGTCGAATCTTATGCAACAGCTATATCAATTCACATAAATTCTGAGCCACCAGGAGTTACTGGTCAGTGATTTCCCACACCCTGACTAAATTTTTTTCGACTTAATTTTTTTTACTTAATTCGAATTAATTTTTTTTCACGTCTACTTATATTAAGGTTTTGAATACAATTTACAATTCGCGACTTCATATGTTAGGTTTTGAATAATTTGTCAGAAAAAGAACGCCATAATCAAAATTACTACCACTTGCAGATAAAATATCCAACATAATCAAAATCACTAACTCTTATAAACAACATGAAATACCAAAACAAATAACATCATTAACACTTACAAATAACATAGCATAACAACTTATCAACATCACCACCACTTATAAATAACATAACATAACAACATACTCAACATCAGTACCACTTATAAAAACATAACACAATCAACATCAGTACCACTTATTGAAAACATAACATAAAAACATAATCAACATCAGAACCACTAATAAATAACATAACATAACAACATAATCAACATCAGAACCACTAATAAATAACATAACATAACATAATCAACATCACCACCACTTATAAACAACATAACATAACAACATAATCAACATCAGAACCACTAATAAATAACATAACATAACAACATAATCAACATCACCACCACTTATAAACAACAGAACATAACAACATAATCAACATCGGAACCACTAATAAATAACATAACATAACATAATCAACATCATTACCAAACCACCATCTTTGTTACTATCACTAATATCCACAACATTATGGCAGTCACCATTACAAGTACCCAGCCCATTATGTATAGTCAGCTAATTATTACAATAGCCTTCACGGTGTCGAAAGTTGTCATTTTCATTGCAATTTTTGGCGGTTTATCCTCATCATTATATATCTCAATAACAAAGAAAAACAAGTTGGATATATTTTCAGTGTACTTGCCGATATTTCATCTCCGTGTGAGAACGTCTGGTTACATCCCAGCCACTGGCACCGTTCCAAATTACCTTGCTGCATCACGTGATACTCTAGATAAAAGCACACATGGTCGCTGAATAAAGAGCAAGCAGAAAGGACTAAGCAAAAGGTCATGAGATTTCATACCTCGCACGTGATCTTGCAGATGGCTGACGATACCAAAGTTCAGCTCACAGTCTTTCCACTGTGAAAAAAAAACAGACATTTTATTCAGGGGTTTCAATAACATTAGTTATAAGCGGACATTGATGGTGTAACAGGTGGCTGTGACCACTAAAGGGGCGGTATGGCCTCTCTCCCCTGGGAAGTGGGGTCTTAATTTAAAATACAGAAGCTCGGAAATGTGATTTCCAGCGTTCTTGGCATCAAAAAGAGTGCTGTTGATGGGTATTTTTATTGACCACAAAGCAGGATTTTTTGGACAAACTATTAAATTTTTGATACAAAGAGGTGCATGAAATCCAAACAGACGGCGGTAAGAGGTTCCACAGGCAGTGGTAGACCGCTGGTAACCGGCTTTTATTAAAACCCCTGTTTTATCGCAAGAACACAAACTGCAGTTATAAATTGCATGCGTTATAAATATTGTCTTCGCACTAATTGTTCAACATCCCCCTCCCCTACCCCCTTTGCCAAAGTTTTGACAGTCAAATCCTACTGTTGATTAACCAATTAAGCGACAACTCTTTTTCAAATTGCACTGAAATAACTAATTTTGCACTGAGATAGCTCTTTTTTTGGACTGGTATTTCCAAAACAATTGCACTTCTCTCAGCCAATAAAATCGAGTAACTTTGTTATGTATTTCATTAAAGTTGTAAATATAAAACTGGTGTAGATCTCGATTTAACTCAACGATTCTCTGCCCAAGTCCCTGAGTCGTATTGGATATTGAGAGGTAGGATATTGGGATGTTATGGATGACCAGTAGAGGTGTTGAGATCCTATGAATCTCTTCAAAATACTCAGTAATCATTGCCGGATTTTGTAAGTAACGCTTTCCCTACTTAAAGGGCTAAAAACCTTTTAACTGTTTAAATATGAATAAATTAATATCAACCATCTGTTACGGTTTGAATAAGAACCACAAAACTATTGAATCGGGCGTCAATTCTCAAATAGTGGTGAAACGAAGCGATTGGGAATAGCTATGTAGTCGAATGTTTTCATAAATGTTAGGCCTCACTTCCATACCTTCATAAAATCCCGATAAGGTTTTCCTGATAATATGAGCCGAATGTGTTTTACTTTTCAAGGCGGATGCAATGAATGTTTTACAGAGTAAGCAGTGTTAATAAACAGTTATACCATCGACCATTACCTAGAGATGCTTACGGAATAGATTAAAGTCATCAAAATTCACCTAAAAAGCTCTTGCACTCGATATTATCACAGATAACGGCTATATTAGTGTTCCTTTAACAAAGAAATTTTCATCATTTCTTTTGTTGAAGTACAATAAAACATGAACGCTCCTTTTATTATACTTTGTTTCCATTGTGACTCTGTGAAAACTTTCTATAGCTTTGCAATAAACATTAAGGAGAAAATAGATTACCTTGCACGGACGATAAACTCGCAAATCCAGTTTTATTGACGTTACATTCCCATCACGTGAACCCGTGTAAATCTAAACGTAAATAGATAATTATTTGCTTAACATGTTTATATATCTACTATTATCAAAGTTACGAGTTGTTTCTACCAGCCCATGGGGTAACGAACTAATTAATATTATTACATAGATGCGAGTGTTTTACTGTAAAATACGCCACTCGTAGATTTCATATGAAACTACATCCGGGATACGAGTGACATATTTTCCATATCCTCACTAGTGAAGATATCGCTGACGTCATTCCTTTGTTTTTCCCATTTATTTCGCCTATCTTTTTCAATTTTTGAAACACTCATATCTATGTAATAAATTAGGTTATTGCAGTATCACACAACACTGTAGAAAATGGAAACATTATTTTTTGCTATCAGCACAACATCAATTTCATTTCTGTCATCATCAGTAGCACTATCACCGTACTTTCTACTATCACTGTCACCACTCTCGCCATCTTTACTTTCATCATCATCACTCTCGCTATCGTCCATCATCACCATTATCACAATCGTTTCTATCATAATCGTCACCATCCACGCCATCATTGTTTTTTGGTAATCAATACCACGATAATTATTGCTATAGTATTTATCATCGTCATCCTCATCATCACCGCTATCGTAAAGTGGAATCTCAAAATCAATTTCATATGTAAAAGATATGTAAAATGAATTAGCAATATTGCTTCATATTTTTGTCACAATTATATTTGAGCACAAAACTCAGTGAAAAGCAACTCATTCCGTGTTTGAGTTTTGCTTTAATATGATTTGCTGAAAGCTTCTATGTGCAAGCTACAGAAAAATGACAATAAGAAAACTTACCTTGCTTTCATAGTTACTTTTCAAACTTGAAAGCTTTTGTAAAAGCTGCATTGCTGTAGCACACCATCTTTCTGCTGCTTTAAATCTTTGCGCGCTGTAACAGCAAGGAAACGATAAAAATACAAATAGTGGTGGGCTGGTAAGATCCATAAAAAACGCTTCGAGCCCTTTCGAGGGAAACAAAACTAGACATGATCCTTTAGAAAAACTTCAAAAAAAAAGATAGTCCAAAATTTTCCTGATAAAACCTCCTCACTGATTTACCTAAATTTTTCGTGCCCTCTCTCGTTCATTCTTTCCAGCCTAGCCCCGGCAAATGAATAAAATGTTCTTCAAAACCTTTTTAGGAAAGCAGCTTTTGAAGATAATTAATTAATTTAGAAATTATATTTTAGAAACAAAGCTTTGTTTTGCTATATTATGCATGTATTAGTTATAATTTATTTAATCATATCTTTTTAGAAATCATGAGGTTTCTATAAATCGTACGTGTAAAAATGTGTTACAATGACAAAGACAATCGACGATTTATCGTTTGAATAAAAGTATAATCAGACAGTTGGTGAGTTCGTGTATGTATTTGTCGAGAAGAAAGTATGTAGCTCTCAGAGTCCTTAAGAGTCAAAATTGTGTTTCAACACATTTTATATTTATTCTCTGCTCCTGGCGCACCAGACACAGAAAGCTAAGTTTAAAACTGGTTACGTACCTCATGAAATCCGACTCATTTTTTGCTTATGTAACATTTTTAGGTGTCAAGGCTACCAAACTAAACTGCTAAGAAATCCGAATGATTTTTTAGGTCTTTTCTAAACGTAGTGTTACGTTATATATATTTGTCTACATTGAATACCTGAAAAGATGTATTCCGCAGTTCCATGCTTTTGTCATAAGCCAGAGAAGTTCCATTTCTGGATAAACGTCCTGATGAGTCGAGACATGAAAAGCTTATAAAATAATATACCTTTAAGAAGGACACAAATGTTTGTCGTACCTAGCCGAGCTGTTTGCATGGAGCATTTCATAGTTTCCTCAACCTAGAGAAAAAACTACTAAAACTATATTATTTTAAAAATTATTATACAGTTCATTTTAATGACACTAAAACGCTTTGATTTGATCTGCCTATATTCGAAAAACATGTTTCACCATGTTGCCTGTTGTTGTGTAAACTTTGACGTTACTTTGAAAAATATCATGTTCTACCGAAATTGGAACTTAACGTAACTTTATTTTGCATCGATCAAAGTTTACTCAGCTCTCCATCCTTATGAGATCAGAAAAGTATTTAACTATCTGGGAGAAGTACCGCGAAGAATTAGTATCCCGACCAGGGGAGGAACAAAACAGAGATACTTAAGATAAACCCTATCTTCAGCAACCTACTTTGGCATTTTGATTTTCATCTAAAATTTCTTGATAAAGTGCCCAGGCCTCCTCTTTGCTTATGGCGTCACTACTGCTTCCTTCCTGAATTAGAAGACTTACTAAGCTGTGGTACGCTTTGCTGTAAAAGTATAAAATTCTCTTTAAGTTTTTACCCATATTATTTTTTTCAACACATGAAATTGTAAAAGTAAGAAAACTCTCTCAAGTTGGTAGTTTTAATTCTTCTTCCAGTTATGTGTCTAAAGATCAGCTACAAAAGATCCACATAAATTATTTTAATATTTCCAGCACTAGCACTATCCCACTACGGTAGTACACGCTTCTTTTGAAGTTGATATTCGGCTTCTCTTTGTGGAGAAGATCTCAACAAGAACTTTTGACATCATAAGGAAAGGGAAATGGCATTGGATAGGACGCACACCCTCAGTAAACGCAACAGAGGATATAACAAGACATGCCCTGAGATGGAACCCAGCAGGGAAAAGAAGGAGGGAAGACCTATAAAAACACATGCCGAAGATGAGTAGAGAAAGAAGCTAAAAAAGCTGGCAAGTCTAGGCCTCAGATCACCAAGATGGCTAAGAACAGAGTGCGCTGGAGGTCTTTTGTTTATGGCCTATGCTTATCACTGAAGAGCAATCGGCATAAGTATTAAAGTAAGTAATTCTGCGTCTCTGCACAGTTACTTCTCGGTTACACTAGTCCAGTATGTCCATTCTACTTTTCTTACTGTCCCTTTCATGAAAGCGCCAGTTGAGCTGACTACAAAATCAACGGCGTTTGAGAGCTGATTTAATCTAGGAATTTCAAATTAGACAAGCAAACAACTCATATAATAATATAACTTGTGCAAAACAATCTTTCAGTATGAACAATTACCTTAGTTTTGTGTAATCTGTGTTTTCTTGTTCACGGTATCGTTTAATAGCAATCTTAAGAGCTTTCACACTTGTTTCTTTTTTGTGCGCCGGGGGCTCTAAAGCAAGAGCTGTGCACAGCAGCATATGCAGATATAATAAGATGTTTAGTACCGGCTTGTAAAACATGCTAAGAAGAAAGTATACAAGCCAATGGTGTAAGGCTTTTAAAGTATTGCAAAGTTAAGTTCAATTTTGCGTCCCTGTCCAAACAGTTTAAACAAAATTTATCCCCATGGAAATTTTGTTTTAATTTTCCTTATATTTCTAACTTAGGAGTCGGAATAACCTCATAATATGAGTTTGCAATTGTTGTAACTACACTTTTGTAATAAAACGACTATTTTAAATTATATAACTCTTTATTTCCTCAAATTCTTATTTTGCTATTAATATTTTGTATCGGAAGCTAGAATCCACAATATGTTACAAATGTTCTTAAAAGAAGTGCGGCTGAAAACAAATAGATTATTTTCCAAAATAAACCTGAAAACGAACGCCAACCAAGTATACTTTTTCTACTTAGCCTAACAAGGACTTTGTCAAAAAATTAATCATTACTTGTGGTGGTAAAAAAGCATATTTAGTTCTGTCCTATTTGATTTTAGAATCTGAAAACGGTTGTCTCAGTCCTTGCTACGTATTATTTTAGTCTGACCAAAACAGAAAATTTGAAAATTGATGATAATGTTAATAGTTAGAAAATTTGTATTTACAGTATATCCAAAGGTGTAAATCATCCTCTAAAACAACTTTTTGAAGAAACTATCACACTTGTTAATTGAAAAAACCAAAATATTTATTAATGAAAAGAAATGGATAAAAATTGACAAATAGAAAAGAAGGTAACTAACCTGCCATAGTCTCGAATGTTTTGGGGTCAGCGGTAGGTAGAGTGGTTGCTGCTTCCAGACATGCGTCCACGTCCACGTCACCAAGCTTTGCCTTTGCCTCGAACTCGTACAATGCCAAGAGAACGGCAGACTGATCATCTAAGGAAAATATTTAATATCTAGAGTCGAAATAGACAAAGAAAGGTCCACCGATTTGGAATCGAGGAAGACGAGAGGTCAACTGACTTGTAATGTTTAATTATATAGTATTACACAGCTAGTTCGACAAAATTCCCGAATCATAGTAAAAATACATATATTTACAAAAATGAAACACACTTTTCGCTAAATCTACGGCGCCTCTTAAAATTGCAGACACCTAATCAGAATACAGTATTTGAAACATTCCATTAGTTTGGAGACACTTTTAAAAAACCACCCTTACATCACATGCTAGCTTACGTTTTATGAAGCGAAAGAGTGTTAGTACCGTTTTATTAATGAGGGTAGAGTAGTCCAATAGTTTCCCACAAACCAAGTTTCATCCGCACTTTCATAGGACAATTAATTTGGCTTTATATGATCCGTTTCAGTTTTCTGGGCAGTTGGGATGTGTCACACTCGTAAACACAAAACAGCACACCAATTAAGCTCAGTGAGAAACTTAAACCAAACCTTTATTGGCAAACATTCCAGCTCCAGCTTGCTTGCGTAAATCTTTGCATTGTTCGACATAATCTAGCGTTCGTTTCAAAACCATTCTCTGTAAGATAAATTACTGAACAATGTTGACTTCGCTAAATCATATTAAATACCCTTCTTTATCCTTTCGTACTTTCAATTGCAGATAGATTTCGGAATCGAAATTATCTAGGATATGGAAAACTGATTAATGTATAATAAGAGTCAGCCTTTTAGAGGAGTGAACACCAAAGCTTTCTGAGATCTGAATACTTTCATTTTTAAAATGTCAAGTTCAAAAAAATATGTATTAAGAAAAACAAGAACTGAGACTTAACTCCGGGAAGCCATCAAAAATTTCATTTCATGGAAGAGCGCTTTTAGACGTGTTTGTCAATATTCATATTGTTTTTAAAACAAAGATGATTCCACAAAGTGAAAAGTAAACTATACCTTTTCATCCTCTGTTATGGTTTCTTTATAAATTTCAAGTGAAGCCGCTGCTGCCATCAGAAGACAGTTCTTTTGACGAATTAGATTTTGTTGATCCATCCGACAAAGAGAAGCAAACTGTCGGTAAAGAAGAGAATCAGTACTCGATAGAAGGTTGACAGGTTGAAAACATTTTTTGATTCATCTTTTCCCTTCTGTCCTGACCCCTCCTTCCCTCCTGCCTCTTCTCCCCCCTCAAATCGCCCTTCTTCAAGCTCCTGTGGATAGCTTCGCTGATATCAAAATAGAGTACATATATACATACATATATATACAAGTTCTCCCCCCGGGGTTTTTCAGAACCTGTTTACAAGTATATACAGGGTCAGACAGTTGAGGGTCTTAGATAGTCCGCAACAGCGGCTCACAT
>JAOBAY020075275.1:0-11344 GCA_025331085.2 Zoanthus sociatus
GACTATTACTAATAGACCACTAGTAGCGTAGCCAATCAAAATGCAGGATTTGCAATAGTCCACTAGTAGGTTTATACGAAATAAGCATAGTACTTAGTCTTAGTAGTGTAAGTTGTTAAGTTGCTATAGTGATTGTAATCTATGTTGTGATTGATGAATTTAGCTGAAAGTAATTAAAATGACTAGTTCTGGAAACTGTCCGATTACAGGTGTCCGATTACAGCCAACTGTCCGTTAAGTATTTGCTGATTAATAAGTGCAAAATTCAGCTGTTTATTCACCAATCACGTTTGAGGAAATTGTAATGATTGTGATTAATATAATAACAGTAATAACAATAACTTCATTTACGACTCGATTGATTAATTACATAAATAAAATCATCTATATTAGTAATTTAGGGGTTGGCTCAGATTTTACTACTCAACTATCACGATGTGTCTCATATGCTCGCGGTGAATCATATGAGCTTTCAACGACTAAATGAACTCTCCACTGTGAAGGACTGTTACATGGTTTATGATTAAAGAATTTACGTTCCCAAGAATTTTGTTGTGATCGTGATGGTAGTATGCAGACTGGTAAGATTCTGTCAACAAAGTATAAAAACTTAGGTCTTAAACTTAATACATCATGCCGCCATTATATATAGTAACGATAGACTTCACTGGTTATTACCAAAACCTTTTGTTTATTACCCAATCAAAAGCAACAGTTCTTTTTTTAATTTGCACTGAAGTAAATTTTTTACACTATGTGAACAAAGCGCTGTACTGCTCTCAGCCAATCAGAATCAAGTAATTTTGTTAATTTTTGTTGAGTTAGTTCTTGTTTTGATGTTGCTCTCTACAAGAGATTTTACATTAAACATGTATGACTATAACTATTTCTACTTTGTATTGATGTATTATGCTTGTAGATTTCACATCATTGATATATGAGCCGAGTTTGGATCTTGTGATGCCTTAATATAGGACTTTGTCTAACTTATATTTTCCATCTTTAACCTAGGTATCAAGTAGCTCCATTCGATTTCTCTGTTGAAGGAGTAACCAGTATATCTGTCGATACTCACAAGGTAAAAACTGTGCTTGTATTTCCTACACCCTCCAAAAGCATAACCATAGACATAGTATTTATAATACTTACAAAGTGTTAGTGTTGCGTTTTTGGTTGTTGAACATTAAAGATCTTAACTTTATATGATTTGCACATGGCCTTAAAAATCATGTTTCTTGAATGATGAGAACGTCCAAAGTATTCTGCTGAGAAAAGCCATTTTCTAACTTGAACTATGTGCGCATGCCAGCAAACATTTCCTGCTCAGCCAAAGTCTATTCATTAAGAACTAAGCTTTTGTTAGCGTTAGGGTTGAAGCACGTCTGCTACATTGTTTTGATCTAGTCTTACATAACAAACGTAGACTATTCTGCTGAGGGCAAGGTATATTTGGGAAAATTTGTAATGAAACTATTTGTAAATCCATTTTATTTTTTTCTCCTAGTACGGCAATTGTCCTAAGGGATCATCTGTAATAATGTACTCAAACAAGCCACTTAGACGCCACCAGGTAAGGGGTCATAGATCTGTAATAATGTACTTTAACGAAGCACTTAGTTGTTAACAAGAGAGGGACCATCTGTGATAATATAAAACAACAACCCACTTAGAAGCCATCAAATAAGGGATCATGAATCTGATAATATACAACAACAAACTACTTAGACGCCATCAGGTAAGGGATCATCTGTAATAATGTACTCCAACAACACACTTAGACGCATGTACTCCAACAACACACTTAGAAGTCACCAGGTATAGTAATCAATATTTTCAATATAATGACTGCATTTGCAAATATTCATTTTATTAATCGTTGCCCCACCATCATCATCATCTCGGCTGTCGTAACCTTATTGGCGCATTAAAGTTATGACTTAGCATGGCTGATAGAGGCTATAGAAAACGTTTTATTTTATTTCTTATCCACAGCTCCAAAAGAGTTCTTTTGTTTTCATCTTCAAATTGATCTATATTCCCAGACATGGAATGTGGTTACCCTTAATAAAACAGTTTGTTTGATAATTCCTTGTTTTGCTTGTAGTATTTTGTCGCTCCTAACTGGCAAGGGGGGATCTATGCCTGTCCTACAGTTCCTGGTAGTCGAGCGGGAGGAATCATCGCCGCTACATGGGCTTCGCTCATTTTCCATGGAATGTCAGGTGGGTTACTTTTTCCATTATAATTTTCTTGCCCTACTGGAAATACTGCATTACTTTGCTTAATGACCTAATAAAGATGAAACTAGTTGGCATAGAACTGTTATTAGTATAAACCTACTAACTGTCTAACACGCATCCTGCATTCTGATTGACTGTTTGTCAGTAGCCTACTAGTAAAGAAAAGATGGCGGATCAAAATAGTAACGAGCCCCATTTTGCTATAATATCAAAGGATTTTGATGATAATTTAATTTGTATATACTTTTTTGACCGATTAGTACTAAAACAATTAGACCTCTCGGCCTCATGGACTACGAGTTGGAATAGCCCATTCGGCCTACGTCCTCATAGGCTATTGACTCGTAGTCCATTCGTCCTCGAGGTCTAATTGATAATTAGTCTGCCCAGAACAGGCTGCACAACTACTTAGTGGTTGATTGATAGCTGGTGCAAGGTTGATAAGAGTCCATCAAAGAGAAACAATTGCGGTTGTAAATTTTTCTTACGTTTTGAATGCACCAGTTTGTGCCATAGTGAGTGAATTTGGTAGACGTGAATCAACCTTAAAATAAAAGGTATTAGACACAATTATAGTATTTAGTGAATATCTTCAATCATCCACATTGAGTAAGACTAATAGTGGGATAGGAAGGTTATATTCGGGTCAATTAAAAGATAGCGCGCGTACGCCATCTAGAAATCCTTGAATTTCAGAGATTTTCATTTCAAGTCTGGGATTGACCTGGAAAAATCCTTAAACTTTGAGTTTTCACTCCATTTAGTATAACTTGGTGTCGATAGAATTAGAATTTATACATAATTTTTCGTTCTTTATATAAGCTCGCGATCGATCGTAATCGGCTTCCAAAATTAAAAGATATCAAAAGTGTTTATCTGAAGAGCCCTTTAACGCTGGGCTATTACTGTAGAACTAAGGGCCGCTACACTGCTTTTCATCTTGAGAAACTTCTTGTTTCTTTTCTCCTAGGATACGTGGAATGTACTAGGAATATTATTCAAGCAAGATTACGTATTGAGGAAGGGTGAGCAACTCACTGACTAAGTTTGCTTTACCCCAACAAATATCAGTTAAGAAATATAGAATGATTCCTGGGTTTACATAACGTGATGTAAATACACGGGAGGTTGTGAGAACACGAGATAAGCTTAGAAAACCTCAACGCAAAGAATAAAAAGAAACTGCACTAAGATTTCTACGTTATTACGTTGATAATATTATCAGAATTCTCCCGAAAATCATCACGATCCAATAGCATTTGCTCTTTTAAAACTACTACTTGAGCAATGGTTCGCTAATAGTTGTAGAAACAACTGAAATTGGTAATTTGTGTAAAAACAACCCAAGTTTACAAGCAATCTTCCGTTTTTCCAACGTCATCTGATAAGAAACTAGATAATAATCCTGAAAACTGTTCAAGTTAAATTACTCAACACATACTTCTTTGGAGCACATCGCCAAAATGCAAGTATTGAAAAAAAAGGTCAGAAATAAATAACTATTTCGCTCAATTTAAAACACTAAATTTTCCTGAGTAATAATCTAGCACTTTGTTCCCATTGTCTTGGATGATTCAGTAAAGAGGCATTTGCAAGCATGTGCTTCTTAACAAACCGAGCAGCGTTTACCGATCTGCAACATGGAAGTTTTCATATTTTGTTTTTTGGAATTCTGTAGCAGCGATTATATGGGATTGTAAGTAACATTTTCTTTCGCATCTCTGAGCATATCCTTTTGGTATTCAATATGTTACTGAAACTCTTAAACTCTAGGTTTTTAGGATATTGTTATTGTAGACCCTTTGTCACTTACCGTGACATATTGCAAGTTAACAAACGAATCGTGGACCACGAAACAATTTTAAATTCGGTAGTTCCTCATCTTCATCCATTCCTGGGATGTGAAAATGAAATGTTTTTTTTATTTTTCTGGCCATAATATATAGTAAGGTACAAAGCGAGAAGAAGAGACGGTTTACTTCGTAAGGGAAAACAGGATGTAGACCGTGTTTACATACTCATATGTAAAACGGTTTTTCAACCAATCAGAGCATGCGTACTATCGAAATTATTTTATAGTATAGTATAGAGTGGAAACGAGTGACATATAACTCTTCAATCCTATAAATATTTTGTTCTCTGTTTACCGTGTAACTCAGTGTTTTGCTCATTGGATTAAGTCTGTTGTAATAATACTGATGCTGTGAATAGTAATAATATACTTACACTGCGAGCAGTCCCTTTCTTTTCCTCATAATCAGTCGAATTTCAACTGGAAGCAAAAACCGTTTAGAAACTGCTGACTGGTTGTATTGTGCAGGGCTCGACACTAACTTTTTAACTTACTATTCTAATGGCTAGTGTCAACTTTGATGCTACTAGCCAAACATTTTCTTTTACTAGCCATTCGTTGAAATTCCCAGATGTATTCCTTGATAAAGGCAGAAACTTGTATTTTGTTTACTGGCCAAACTGGCTAGTGGAAATAGAAAATCAACTAGCCAAAAAGGAATTTCTGCTAGTCTGTGGCTAGTTGGCTACCGTTAGTGTCGAGCCCTGATTGTGGATGCCCAAACATTAAGCTCAGATGAAAGCTGCGTGGGATCGGTTGACTGTTTCTAATTCGAATCAATAAGATAAAGAAAAGCACAATTTGTTTATTACCCTGTTTTTTGATCACAGGTTGAAGAAGATCAAAGACATATTTGTATTTGGCAAACCGGATGTTAGTGTAGTTGCTTTTGGATCAAAGAAATTTGACATATTCTCTCTTTCTAATGAGATGGGCAGGCGTGGATGGCACCTTAACCCTCTACAATTCCCACCCGGGTAAGTTGAACACATTAATTTCACTTGTTCTTGACTCGTAACTCACACTTAACACGTGTTTACCATTTGATTGGTGACTCGTACTTGTCTCGTTGCAAACAAATATCACAGAGCTTTTGTAAGTCAAAAGAGTGTTTCTAAGAATGTTCTAAATATGTCCGAAATCTAAATATTCCCCCTTCTTTTTCTAAACTGTCGCAAAATACGAGTTCATCAAGCAGTTGAGTCATGCGAGGTGCGGCCGGCAACTCCCTTTTGTTGAAATAATTTCAGATGTTTTTGCTTTGACAAAAATATTTTCATTATTTGAAAACGAGTGAAGTACTGAGAAATACTAAAAAGTGAATAACGTATCATTGTCTCAGGAATCTTTTCCCACAGAGACTTTCAGAATGGAGTTCAACCCTATATATTGCTGAAAAATATACTATACTCGTCTATTCCATGTATATTTGTACAAGGTTGACGTGAACATGCCGCTATTTGAACGAAGTAATTGAAAAGCTTTACTTTTTACCTTAAATTAGACGGAGTTCCATCTTTTGTACTCTAACTTTCTTTCTCTTACGCCCAGCGTGCACATCTGTATCACGAACCTGCACACCAAACCAGGTGTGGTTGATCGCTTCATTAAGGATGTAAAAGAGAGTGCAGCGATCGTCATGAAGGACCCTAATGCTACAACTACCGGAGTGGTAAGCTGAGTTGTTAAATAAACAAACTTAATCTAAATTAAGTTGTCAAGAATAGTTGCTCTGAACGAGAAGTGATCGAAAAATTAAAACCGTCCACCAGTTTTTGTCTAAATTACGTGCTGTTATAACATTCCTTGTGTAGGAATTGCAAAAAGATGGCTTGGAACCATTTTTGGAAAAAGCTTGGTTACCAAATAACTTTTGCAACCATACCTTATCGCATCCCGCGCGATAATAACCTTACGACTGAGAAGTATATAAAGCAATGATTGCATTTTAGACGGAGGCCATATACCATATGCCTGTATAACCTAAATGTTAGTTTTCTTTTCTCGGCCGGTTTGAGAAAAGGGGTACGAGAAATCGAAAAAAAAAGAAAAAAAAAAACAACCTCCCACTACTCCCCTCTCAACTAGGCCTATACGCAGGATAACAGAAATTCTAAGCAATAATCAGCAGAGGCGTAATGCTAAGAAAATGGAAATTAGAATGCATCACTTTTGCATCTTGTTTTTCCTTACGTATGCTTATTTTTATAGCAACAACAATAATAATTATTTATTTACATTTTATTTTCTGCCTGGTTAGCCTAATTGGTAAGATGCCAGTCTATCGTGCGGGAGGCTTGGGTTCGATTCCCGACCGGACCAATAGTCATGGTCTGACTTTCGCGTCTTCTCGGATAAGGACGTTAAACCATAGGTCCAGTCTCTCGACACCTTATCGAGACTTCAAAGAACCAACACATCTTTCGAAAAGAGCGGGGTGGTGATCCCGGTGTTGTGGTCTGTTGTCATGACTAGTACTGAGGGCATTTATGGATATTAATGTTGTGAGCCGCTGTTGCGGACTATCTAAGACCCTCAACTGTTGAAAACTGTATTTATTTGTGATGCACATTTGATCATATCCATATGAAAAATGTGCAATATAAATTATATTAAATGCCATTATTATTGTTCACATTTTGTTTAATTTATCTATATTTATTTTTACGATTGTGCTTTGTATCTGTTGAATCAAATAAAGTGGGTATGAAGAGAAATGCGTACAGTCTAAATAAACCATTAGGTTTTCGTGTTAGACTCTAGATAGAGGAAGAATACATGAACTAATTCTGTCTCAATATTTACTCTTCTTCTGATCATTTTCTATGTTTCCAAAATAGAGATTACTTGATGGAAAGCGCATGCGTATGGGATTTTCGCACGAGTTGGTGGTGTATCTGAAATCGAACGAGTGAGCGCAGCGAACTTGTGAGATAAGTTCTTTGCAGGTGGGAGTGACGTGACCAGAACTACCTTAAATCGATCACTAAGTTATGACAAAACAGTATACAGAAATGGAAAGAGCTTGTTTATATTAGTAAAATGGCAAAGTTTCGCAGATGGACTTTACTGGAGTGCAAAGCTTGTTGCTCCCCACTACCATTTTCACATACATTTTCTTTGAAAAATTTTGATTTTATATTCGCTGTCATTTTTGATGCATTTATAACATTGAAACCTGAAACTATTCCTTCTAATGTTAACCTGCTCTTTCCATTTCTGAACATCCTTTTGTCATAACCAATTCATTTAAGGTGGATGTGATCACGTGACCATTAACTGCAAAGGTCCCATTTCTGATACAAAGCGAAATATTGCGGAAAATCCAGCATAAAGTGCTTTCCATGCTGTAATTTATTTATTTTAAACCTACTGAGATGTTACTACATTTATTTTATCACCTTTAAACGGATTCGCTTTCATCAAAAAAAAATAATATTACTGAATTCACAAAAACTATATCCAAGGATACTGATGCAGAAATAAAAGTTGTCATTAGCTAAAATGTGTCTTATATACTAACACTTAGCGAATATCTTGATAAAGTCAACAAAGTCACGAGCTTGTTATTGTACCGGTGAGCTTTCAACTTCACTCGCTTTATGCGTTTGTACCTACAAGTTGAAGAGAATGTTTTCTCTGCTATGTTTCTTCAGCTCTTTGCTTCGAACTTCCGAGGCTTGTCGCACTTTTCAAACCCTTTATCTTCAATAATACGGCGATACTTGCAGGCTTTCAAGTGCTGATTAAAGCTGAAGGTTAGCCCTCTCACGCTTGAAGGCTCTAAATCTTCGCTATCTTTTTTTCTAACAGCTACAATAAATTCACTGGTATAGCCATTTAGCTCTTGTGATGGTATTTTCTCGACTTTTCTCGCTTAAATTTTTAGCTCTCAGAAACTCGGTCAGCAAACTAAAATCTCTTCGTGTTTTAGAAAGAGTGTTTTTGTTTTTCGCTCGTCGATAAACTTGTCGATAGGTTTGGCTAGCGCCACAAATGTACTTAGTTTTTTAGCCATCCCAGCTGGTTAAAAACTTCTTCTAGGCTCTTGAAAAATTTGAGATAAAACTACAAATTGCTCGAGTACACTGGAATTATTGTAAACAAGAGAGATAAAGCTGGTCGAAAACTCGATTCGCTTTGAAGGTGCTTTGTGTTTGGACAAATCGCTTCTCTCATGTCACAGTTATGCCTCGCTGATTGGCTAAAAAAATTGCCAATTGGATTTTCTCAAAGTGAACTTTCAAAAGAAAATCTCAGTATGTATAAAATAAATATTTTTCCGGCAGTCAATTAATTTTTGTTTTAACAGTGGTTAAAATGACCGGCGGATCGGAGACTCTTCGGTGGGGTCTTAACAGAGGCTATAACGGTCTGCCCCCAAATAGTTGCGTGTTCTTATTCAACAAGAGTTTTTTTTTTCTTTTTTAGGGAGCGATTTATGGAATGGCACAGAGCATTCCTGACCGCTCCATGGTGTCGGAGCTAGCGTGTGAGTTTTTGGATAGCATTTACACCATCCCGCTCGACCGACCCAAACACAAGGCAAAGGAGAAATAACTCACCATAACCAACTCAAACACATTTTTAAGAAAAGAAAAGAGTGAGATCGACTTGGCTTATTGGCAGTGGTGTCGGGATCTCAATGGAAAGATTGAGTGGGACTTTTGGCGGACAGGCAGCTTTTCGCTAGCTCTCAGCTGAATCAGTCAATTTCATCATAATCAATGGAACGGGAAAATATTTTTCAAGTGGTGGTTATATCGTATATGAACAGAAGCACGAAATTGTATTACCTAATTCGCGTGCATTGGCTGTTTTACGTACATGGAATTTTATAATTGCAATTATGGTAAAAACGATAAATTTTTCTTCTTGGCGTGAAAAATGTAATTTGGATATTGTGATGTTGCACAGTGAAAAAATTCTGATCTCCAGTTGTTCAGACAATCTTCCACAAGCTGGCGTAGCGATCACAAAACTGAGTTTTTGAGGAGATGCGTGGGTATTTTGTCCATAATCATTATGTACTTAAAAACCGCTTATTGCGTTTTTATCCCGAAGATGTTTCATAAAACCAATATTTTCACTTACGAAGTCTTTTGTTTTAACTTAATGCGAAGCGCTGCAGTTTAGTCACTGAATAACAAACGGACAGCGATCTGAAATAAATTGGCGTTGCCAAATCTAGAAAACATGGCGTTTGGGATAATTTTCGCGGTTATTTTCGATTGAGGTAATTGTAAAAGAGAAGAGTAAGAAAAAATGTCTTCGGGTTTCAACTGGATTCAAATCCGTGCTCGCTGCCATACCGGAGCAGCGCTCTAACCAACTGAACTATGAAGGCACAACTGAGAGAGCAGGTCGTTTAGTGGGTCTATCAATTCTGAAAATGGTAAAGAGTAGGCTATTTGAACACTTTCAACCATTATGCTCTGCCTGTTTTCTTTTGTCAAATAATAATCTGCAATTTTTCCACAACTGAGAGAGCAGCTCATTTAGTGGGTCTATCAATTCTGAAAATGGTAAAGAGTAGGCTATTTGAACACTGTCAACCATAATGCTCTGCCTGTTTTCTTTTGTCAAATAATAAGCGGCAATTTTTCTACCATTCTCGATAGGTAATAAGAATTTGAGTAAGAACGAAAACCCGTAGAGAATTCTGGTAGTTATAGAAAAACGACGTCATGCAGCTTGCAAAGTTAGTGTCCTATTTTAGTCTCCAAGCTTTCTCGGCAATTTCCTCAGGTACACCTGGCGAAAAGCTAATTCCCCTTCCATTACTTTCCTTCTTAGCGTTGAGTGGTCTACACTTCAGTAGCTTTTTTCATCTTGTTTGTGAAACATAGTGCTAATCTGGAAATAGTTCAAGAACAATTTAAGGACAATTCGCGAAGTTTGTAATGTTCAAACAAAGCTATTACAGCTATGTGTTTTTTATGAAAAGCTAATATCAGTATCTTGTTTTAAAGTTTTATTTTGTTGTTAAGAGATTTTATTTGTTGTCAAGCGCTTTCAGTTCTCAAACATGAATTCACTGACAAAATGAATCGCAAATGATCTACAATGAACTCAGAACAAACATATTAAGATACAAAATTAAAATGTTGAGCTATTTCCACATCCGCACAATGGTTTCTACCCTAGGCCATTTTGAGCATATCAGCAATTAGTGTAAATCTACTAACGGTCTAACACACATCCTGCATTCTGATTGGCTCTTCTACTAGAGGTCTATTTGTGATAGCCTGCTAGTAGAGAAAAGATGGCGGATCAAAATAGTAATGAATTCTGTTTTGCTATAATATCGAGGATTTCATCGATAATTTAATTTGTACATCCTTTTTTGACCGATTAGTAGGTTTATACTAAAACAATTAGACCTATCGGCCTCATGGACTACGAGTTTGAATAGCCCATTCGGCCTATACGGCCTCATGGGCTACTGACTCGCCCTCGAGGTCTAATTGTTAAATATGCAGCATAAAAACGCTGTCAAAATGTAAGAAAAATTTCGCTCTTTCTGATTCAGCCGATTTAAATCCATTTAAAACCGAAGATATTTGCGAATGTCAAGGGTAAGCAATGGAGTTACTCTTTTTTCATGTTTTAGAATCTTTAAAAAATAATCGGGGTCTAAAACAGTATTTCGATTCATATAATTTGAACTGATGTGATATGTCAATATTTTATTAAAGTGTGTCTATGGGGAGAATGAAATTGATAATAAAATTGAGTTTGAAATGAGTCGCGAAAATCATTAACTTCTCTCGCGTGCAGTTAGCCCAGAATAAAAACATACACTGAAGTTGTTGGTAGCTTCTACTTTTCTTTTTTGCACCAACATCTTTATGCCAATATTAGTTTTCTAAATATGTCGTTGTGAATGATTATCGCGGTTGTGTACCAATGAAGTGTATTCACAGACATAAAACTCCCAGCCAAACCATCTCTTGTCCTGGAAGATTTGTTGCCTTCTGTAGTTTAAACAGTTTGTAAATATTGCACATTGTATACCCTGTCCCCACTGAGCAAAGAGATTGATGATTTATTCACGCTGTTCTAGCTAGTCTGGAAACCATACCCTGAGCAGTAGGATGTACCCGTATAGTACCCGTATAGTCTTGAGAACCCCTCCATTGATGGCAAATACAACAACAACAGTTTTATTTATTAAATTACTCTAATTACAATTGAAGTCAGCCCTCGCAGTTAGTCTAGGACTATTCGAGGCGAGGGCAATAAAGAAGGA
>JAOBAY020075284.1:0-11344 GCA_025331085.2 Zoanthus sociatus
TCAAAACCATTTGGCAATGTTGAACAGATCGAAAATTATAGTTCATATTTTTGGATTTATAAACTTGTATATGTAGAAAAAATAAAATAGATGGTTAGCACTAAATATTGCAGTAATTTTATTTTTAATTCCGATTCAAATTTTGGCAATAAGTGTCCCCTAATAATTTTGCATGTCCACCAATCGGACAAGTTAACAAGTTTTGGGGGTCGGGACAAAACCTGGGGTCAAATCTTTTCTTTGTTGTAAGAGCTAAACTATCAAAAATTACAATGATTAAATAATAATGCTTTAGTTAAAAATTTGTCATAAAATAAGAAAGTGGTGTTTATTTATTTATTCTTTTTTTAAATTTTTCTGATCGTTGTACTTACATCAGCTTTTGGATTTTTATCAAGAGATTTTTGTCTTGTGTAGATAAGCTTAGTTTTTGTCCCAGTGAGTATTAAATACCTCATATCATACCAGGTTTTGTTTTCTCTTTGTCCAAGAGTATATGTATTAATACCTTGTCTTTCATCATTTGTGAAATACTAGCTACTGCAAAACTTCATTGCTTGTTTTTGCACATTATTGATGGAAATGCTTGTATTCTTCAGAAATGCTTCAGCTTTTGATAAAACAGAGATGGAAATAATATTTTTAGCTTCCAAGCTGGATAGTTTCATATTTTTCTCCTGATTGCTCAGCTGATTTTTTCTCTTAGATTCATCCATTTCAATGTTTGTATTAGGAGTGAAGGGTAAAAAATGGAGAATTGCTCCATTTGGGTCAATTTTAGCAAGACTTTGAGCAAATTGTGTCTTGGCACTCAGTGAAGTGTCTTCTCTGTGACTTTTGGGCCTTGGGTCAATAGAGTCAATCCATGACTCATCACAAGGTGTAACCTTACGTTTTCCTTTTTTTGGTACAGAATGAGATATTTTTAATTCACGAAAAGGGACAGGTTTATGACTTGGGGCAGGTTTAGGATTCCAGAATGCAGGAACAGAGGTAACTGAGCTTCTATTGCTAGAGAGAAAGTCATCTAGTTCATAGAGTGCAGCACCAAGGTATCTACAGCCCTTGTCTGCTCCATACTTGCATCTGCAGAATGCAGAGTAAATGGACCCATTGGATTGTAGAAGAAACCAAAGTTTGTAGTGCTTTGTTCCCTCTTGGGTAAGTTCTTTTTGTGTAGGTATGACCTCACCCAGAACAACATAAAATAAATTTTCATCGTCATCTTTCACTGTCTTTACACTAAGTGATCTCACATATCCATTTTGAAAAAGAGTGTACTCATCAAATGATCTGAATGATGCTAGTTTTTCCTTGTCATATTCAGTTTTACTTAAAGTTAAATGATTAAAAATATCAATTAAACCAAATGGAGGAAGATTTGAAAAGTCTTTTGAGAACCCAGTCATATTGAAAGGATCATCAATTACTTTGCCAGCAGGTAATGTCAACCGACGATTGATACATTGGCTGCATGAGTGCATCTTTTTCAAAATTTGGGTCTGTGTTTAAGTTCATGCTGTATCTAGCATTTGCTACAATAATGAGCTCTGACTTATTGTAGCCTGAAACAGTAACACCTCCTGTTTGCACGTACTCTTTGAGTTGTTTTAAAGTCAGTTTTCAAATGTAGGTTTTCCGAAGGGCATGTTGTTGTTGAGACGTTCAAACATTTCGGATTTTAAACACCAGTTTTCATTATTTATTGTCGTTTCTGATTGTTTTACGTTCGAAGTGGTTGCTTTGACTTTGAGATATTTTTCGTCATCGATTACTTGTTTAACGGCATCAGTACTACATGATCTTATCCTTTTTCTTGAAATGTTGGTTGGTGTTGAAGTTGTTTTGGATATTTTTTCGTTCGAGGTTGTCGTTTTGAACTGCTTTTGGTTTTCGATTACATGTTTTACATCAGTAGTGCTACACGAGGTGATTGTTTTGATATGTTTTTCATGCTCGATTACTTGTTTTACGGCACTAGCGCTAGATGATTTTGTCCCTTCTGTTAAAACTACATTGAAAGGCCCTGGAGTTGTACAACAATATCCAGTGGGAACCAGGAGATTAAAATGAGCAGAAGCAGGGTTTTGGTCGTGCAGAACAAGAGTAGTCCAGTAAAGACATGTATTTACATTTTTCACACCTAAACGCGAAAAAATTTGTTGCAGTTGCATTAACGGAGTAAAACAAAGCCATTTGCCTTGAGACATGGAAAACACAAAAACATTGCGTTGAAAAACAGTTGCACATGCAATGATATCCACGGTCTCAGCCCAAGTGCCACATTTCCCACTTTTAGAGAAATGAATTGCAATCGACGGGGATGTGAAGAGATAAGGCTCAAACATTTCGGGATGTTGTGCTAGCATTCGGTTCACAAGACATCTAATTTCGGCATGATTGCTTTACTTTTTGTGTCGTTCCACAAACATATAGCTCAATAAAAACAATTTCCATCGCCACGAACAATAACTTCTCTATGCTCCGCGTTGTTCCACATTTTGACAGATCACTTAAGTATGGAGCTTTAATTTAGGCACCCTTGCTTTGTTTGCCCCCTGGCAATCCCAGAAACCCTTTCAAACCCCATGGGGGACTGGGAACCTGTAAATCATTCATTACCCTCAGCTGGAGCAACATTAAGTATATTTTGTCGTTCATTGTCTTTTAGAAAGTCTGTAGCAGTGAATAAAGTATGAGTAACACCAAATCAGATATTTCTTTACAAAGAGAAACATATTCCTTACAACGACGCACGGAGGAAAGTTGACAGTGTCTAACACAAATAGATTTGACATGAAACTCTCCCACATCCCACCAAGAAAGAAGGGACGAGAAGGAAGATTTCCGAGACTGCCAGGAGGCCCAAAAAGAGGATACCTCATGGCGCAAACTGGCACTGTCCAAAGATTGACAAATTAGCTTCCAGTACCCGGGACAATTGTCCTAGGAGTCAGGAATTCTGGAAACCAAAAATGATATAGCACAGTGATCAGTATGGGCGCAGATCTGGAAGTTCTTCTGCATAAGTATGGTTCAAGCCAACTCTTAGATGGAATCGATAAAGATAATCTGTGCAACATTATTTTGAATTGTGATGGTCTTGTTTTAAATGTTAACAAGTCACAAAATGTTATTGGTACTGGATCTTATTTGTTGAACAATGTGATAACTTCAGTAACAGAGTGGTTTAATTGGTGGACTTTTTCTCTATTTTTTTTTTCAATAAAAGAAAACTGTGTTCATCATTGATAACTGTTTTTTTGTTAATGTTGGTAAACTAGTTGTAAATATTGTGCACTAATTTCCTTATTGCATTATAATGGACCTAATAGTCTCTCTATGTTTATCTTCATTTGTTAGCTTTATACTTCAGAAATAAGTAGCAGATTTTTTTGAAAATTTGTTATTATTTAGCATGTCGTGATAATTGAGAAACAAAATAATTGAAAGTAATATCCTTCCATTCCTTCCTTCCAGTCATGTAAACACTCCAGCCTTTCATTTTGAAGGATTACTGGTAGCAAGCCATAAAAACGACAAGTGATAAATTGTGTTTTATCAAGTTGATGTAATCTTGTTAATATCAAAATATAGTTGAAGAGCTAACATATGTCATGGTGAAAAGGTATTGTTACAATATATAAAAGTTCAAATATTCTGAACCAGTTGTATATTTAATAACATTTGGTATTAAAGTTATTGTTAGAAAAAAATGAGACAAATATTATGCATATTTAATACTATTACATAGTATGCTTCGCACATGCTCCGCTACACATGACTTAGCCAAAAACAGCATGGATGAAAGCTTGCAGTTAAGCACAAGACCAATGCTTTAAAGAATGTATTTGTCAAATGGAAAATATGTTTTTAAAACAGAGGCTTACAAATTAGTGGCTGAGTGAGAAAACTGTACGGGAAAATATTGAACTGACTCACACAATATCCATTATATCATATGATCTGATTGACAGTTTACAGAAAATTAACAAACGTATGCTAAATAGTGATAAAAATAAAAGGGTGTGTGCTGGTGATTATACCATTTTGTTCAAAGATTGTCATAGAATGTGTCTGAGCACATGTAAAACTCAATGGATTTGTATAGCACTGTTAAAATAGCAGTATTTTCCCTGATGACCAATTCTCCCAACACAAAAATATTTAAGGAAGCCTATCCATTTCTGAGGATTATTTATTTATTGCTGGCCAGCATCCTAATCGCAACTACCGTTTCAGTATTTGTCCTGTTTTGCGAATGTTTGGGTTAACTAAGGCATGTTTTTAATCTACTGTTTGGAGCCAATCATAGGTCGATCGCTGTTTTCTTTTCTGCAGGGGTAGGCCCCTCAAGTGTAAAGTCATGCAAATTATCATGGAAAAAAATTTATGATGGAAAGTGTAGTTTCATTAAGACAATCTAGATTTTGCAATTGAATCCACAGTGCTTGAAAATAAAAAAAAAGCAGGTTGTCCCTATTTCAAAAGCGGGGCAACCAAACCCGTGAATTTGGTTGCCCTGATGGATCCTTGGTTGCCCGATAGAAAAACCCACACATTTAAGTGCACTACTCAAAATAAACATCCATTTTTGTCTTCTTAGTGCATTTAATTACATGTTAACATTGCCTTTACTTGCTACAGCACAAAACTAACGTAGCTTCAACTGAACTGGCACTTTACTCTTAGTTTATTAAGGATAGTTTAGAGCTTCGGATGTAATCACATGGCGGTCAAGCTTGAACTAATCCCATAGTTCTTAGTGTGTAGCAATAGTTTTCGTGGAAGCCTGGGTTTAAGTTGTGACATATTCAAAATGACGTCTTTGATCTTGATCGCCTCCAGAGAAGAAACTTTGTGTTTGTGTCTTACATTCTCGTACCTGCAGGACTGGAAATAATTTTTTGCACTTGAAAGGACATATGTCCTACCAAAACAACATCTTGGTAGGACAAAGTAAAATTTTGGTCGGACATAAACTAAAACAAACGTTTGACTTTATCATTAAGTATCGCATTTATGTTGCTCATAATAACAATAATAGATAGTATAATATAGGCAGTTTTGCAAGAAAAATTAACACAAAAGTCATCCTTTAAAGTTAACGACATTACTGACCGAAAACAAAATTACTGCTGTTACTCCAACGGTCTGCTGCAGACAACAAAAAAAGTAACAGGTGCTCAAAAAAAACGCTATACAGTGTTATACAGTAACTCAACAATGTAAAATATCTCCTGCCTCGTCATCAACTATATCACCTTTATTATTATTAAAAATGGATTGGTCCACACAGTCAGGCTTTCAGTTAACTTTTTTGAGGTACAAGGCTAAGAAATTTAAGTGACGGATAAAATTGCTGTCATTATAAAAAAGCACAGACTAATTTTGTTTGATACTCACATGACCACCCAAAATGCAGATGAAAGTTTATTATGGCTGAATGGCTGCAAAATATGGCAGTGTTTTCTGCGTCCTAAGAGTTCAAACAAATATGGTTAATTGCTCATTTTTAAGTTTTCAAGTTGCATGAATTTTGACATTTATTACACAATTTATCAGACTTCCACCCAAAAACAGCGCAAGTGAAAACCAGTGTCAAGCTATGAAGAATATTTCTCAAAGTCAAGAGAGCATCGGCGAAATTTGCTGTTCTCCAGCCCTTATCGAAAAACCCTGAGTGTTGGTGGACGAATTATTTGAAGAGCTTGAAGACTGGTATGAAATCTTAGTTTCACACTTCTTGCGAACCTTTCTTGGTTTTTGATTTGGTCATCGAGCCATTCCTGCATACCAAGCTAAGGCAGCTTCATATGCATCAAAATCTTCCAGTGGAGAACATTCAAGTCTTATTCGTAAGAGGTCCTTCACCGGTGATTGAGAAAGTGACGTTTATTTTGACGCTTTGACTCGTTAAGTAATGTGCTAAAAAACCGCTCCAGTTTGGCATTAGGAAATGGTAGAGTAAACAATAGGCATATTGGGAGGAGAATGTTAGCCCATTGCAATGCCCGCGATGACTGAGTGAAGCAATTTGTACCAAGGCACTCTATAATTGTTGACAGTTGGTTTCAGAAAATCCAAAGAATATTGCTCAATGTCATGCCACTCTTTTACGAGATCTACTGTAGATCGATTGCCACCATTCCTTGGAGCTTAAGCGGGTTTTGAAATTCTGCAGCATTTTCCAAGATGTGCTCGTCGATCGCGAGTGCATACTGGAACTGGAAGTTGTACTTTTTTAATAAAAAGAAAATTTACTTAGTTTGCTATCTTTTTTGTTGAAAACAGATGGAATGTTCAACTTACAAAACAAGCAGAGCAAATAAAGAAAAATGCGATAGTTTTAGATGCATACTGTACCTATTATGACAGAATACCATAATGTATTGAAGTTTTCATTCTCAATGATTGTTTATTTAATGTAATGATTACCGCTTTGAAAACAATTTTATACCTTTATCAAAAGTATAAACTGTATTGTTAGCATTGTTTTGCCTTTTCACTGCGTTATTTCTAAACAAGAATTGGAAAAATGGGCAAGAATGCAAAAGAAAACAGAAAAAAACATAACAACCTTGTTGTTGAATATAATCCTTGGTCACGCAATGCACTTCAAGATCTGGACAGCTAGCTTTTAAAATCACTGACCATGTGTAGCAATCACTTTAAGTGTGACCTAAACTTTCAAATCAAGCTTCCCTAATATTTTATTGGTTTTGAAACTTTGAGTAAAAGGAGGGAATCCACTTTTCGAATAAAAAAGAGGGCAAACTACGCTCATGTCAACATTTATAAGTCACTTACAAAATCGGTGAACTAAAGATGTCTATAGCTTCCCATACACAAAACACATTTACTCACGGCAGATTTATTTTCAAACAGAACTTTAACAAAACGTTTATGTCATTATGACAGGATTTATCAAGCACAATACTTTATTTTCAACATTGCCGTAAATTGGTTTCATTTACTATAAAAATATTGTCCAGACATCATGTCCGACCGAAGTTGGAATTTCGTAGGACATTAGCAAATTTTGGTCGGTCATTGTCTGATGACTGCCACTTATTTCCAGCCCTGTACCTGGCAATGTTTTGTAAAATTTACAGATATCCAAAGCACAGGAAAACGCTTAGCTGAGGCAAAGTATTATTAACTTCACACTACCGGATATCGACAAAACAAAACCGTCACATAGGTGAGGTGCCGTTTACGGTTAATTTATTTTCTATTTAATTTTTGCCTGGGTTGTCCGTTGTTTTTTCCCCCATACAACCAGCCTCTTAACTTTACTAAAAATTGGTTGCCCAGTAAACTTTTTGGTCGTCTCAAACGACCGGACGACCGCTAATTTCGATCACTGTGACCAGAAGAAAGCAGTGGGTGAAGTTGTAGAATACAGTACGATAATACTGTGGGAAACAAATTTATGAACTCCAGATTTCTGGCAGGTTATACTATGTGCTAAATATTGCAAATTCAGACGTCCATTGTGATCAGAAAACATTTTAATTAGCATAAACACTATATAGTTAGAATTAATTTAAATATATTAATCTTCTGAGCCTACATTAAGTCATCTGGAAAAAAATTGCAAAACAGAGTTCCTGTGTATCTTAGCGAAGTTCTTCCTATGTCTAAGTTGAAACGACGGACATTATACTTAATACTATTATGCAAATTGTATCCATGACTACTAGTAATATCAAAAAGCTTAATAATTTCTTTGGTAATTCAGCATTGTGTTCCTTATACATAAATGTTAATAACCTTTTCTTATACATGACATTAATTTAATCCCAGCTAGCTAAAGTTAAGGCTTCTTAATCACTTTCATCAGATACCCTATAAGATGATCTTAGCTGCTCTGGCATGGATATGTTCCACTTCATTCAATAATGAGGTTGAGCAGGTACCCTGACCTAAGTTGCAATAAGTAACAATAGGAATAATGCTATCAAAATAGATTGTAATGTGCCCTTAAATAGATACTTAAGCCTTTTTAGTTGATTTACTTTCCTACCAAGTGATTTACAAAGTACTTCAATTTGGCTGTGCCAAGATAATTGATTGTCTATTATAATGCCTAAACACCTAGTTTCATTGACAAATTACAAAACTTTGTTTCCAAGCATAACTGGTTTTAATGGGCCACAAAAGTTTATGAGTCATGATCATGCATTGATCATAAATGTATCATCAATTATTTGTTAGCTCTGCACCATTCGTTGATACTTGAGAGAGTTTTATTTAACTTGTCAATAACCTCTTCCACATTGTCCCCAACCACAACAAGTGTTGTATCATCAGCATACATGTCATGGCCAGCTCCCCTTCATCAATGGCTTCAGGAAGGTTATTTACATAATAGGAGAAGAATTTTGGGCCCAGCAAGGAGCTTTGTGGCAATCCACAACTCACAACCTTTGTCTGTGAGTTACAGCCATTTACTGTACAATGGCAAACTGCCTTCTGTTTGCTAAATAGCTACTCATCCAATTCAGAAAGTCTCCAGTTATGCCTATGCCTTGCAATTTATTTAACAATATATACTGTGTTGAAAGCCTTCTGAAAATCGATATACACAACTCCAGCTACTTGTCTGTTATCTAGGGCTTGCTTCCAAGATTCAGTCAAGTAAACCAAATATCCCTTGGGATTGTGGCTGTTTTACCAGACTGGAACGGTAAAAAAGTGGAAGTGCTTCGACAGGTGGACCAAAACAAGACAAACCATTACCGAAGATTGTAAAATAATCTTTTAACCTTTTGTAGCCAAAAAAAACATTTCTTTTCAAAAGCAAATACTATGACACAGGTTATGTTTAAATGCATATTTTTTACCTGTTTTTGGCTTGTTTAGAATAATGGTGTTTGCGAAATTATGTGTGTATAGAATATCGGCATTATAATTCTCCTTTCGCCGAATAACAGGTTGAGCATTTAAAAGAATGTTTGTGTTTCTTTTTAAAAAAAACAACTTGTTTTACAACTTTTTTACAATATAGACGTTAAAAAAAAGAAAGTTAAATCAATATTGGATAAAGAGGAAGGACGACGTAAGCCTGCCTCGATGCTCATCTCAGTGCTTTTTACAAAAGAAGCATTGAGTAAAAATAACAATGAGCGATCAGAAAAGAAAAATTGGATGAAACTAAACTAAAGAAAACAAAAGGTAAACTAACAACTTAGAACCCTTGAAGGTGGGGTCAAATGAGCATGAGAGTTCATGAGAGTTCAGAGATGCGAGATTTGGATGAGAGTTTTGGCTCAACTCTCATTCACTATCATTGACGTTTGATCGCTTACGCAAGAGCTCGCGAGTGACTACGTGACATACTCAAATGAAAAAATTTTAGGTTTCTGTATGTAAAAAACATTTCAAATTGTAAAGGAAAGAGTATGGATTTTTTTTTGCACTCACACACCTCGATCTCGGCTTTAGCTTTTGATGTCACCCGTCTGTCATGATACTCTGGACGATAAACGTCCCACAAGCAAGGTCTTGCTTCATAAGCATCGATCAGCTTGTTGGTCTCCTCAGTTGACCACTTTTTTAAAAATTTTCTTTCCTTTGCGGGGAAAAGGAAGCACTCGCATCACTGTTGTCCGAAATTTTTGTTGTTTACTTTGAGTTGAGAACTGAGCCCGCAAACTACAAAAGCTGCTTCTGCTACCGAAAAACTCTCATCAACTCTCATGTAGCGATGAAACGACCAAAAACTCTCGTTGACTCTCATGAAAAATTTGAAAAAGTTCAAAGTTGATGAGAGTGCATGAGAGTTGGCAGTCAAATGAGAGCAAGAGTTTGAACTCTCATTGACTCTCATGCTCGTTTGACCCCCACTTGAGTCCGAAGACTGCAGGAATATTTTTAACATTAATTTATACTTGAAGTCTTTATTTCAAGAACGGTACTCGAAAGGTATCCTCTACAAAGTTACTAATGAAAAAATGAGGAAGAAGTTTGGCCGGCTATTTATAAGAAAATAAATGCCCTTAAGTTTCATAGCAATTTAGATGAGGCCAAATGAAAGTATTAAAACTGAACAATTTTTCAGCCTGCAAAGTTCTATTTAGCATTACAAGTAAATGTTTTTGCTTGGTCATAATACTTTCTCTTTTTTTGTTATATAAACATAATTTTTTTATTAGCATGCTTAGTTTTTTAAGAGCAATAAATGGAAACAAGCTGACATATGGCTTGCATCATTGACCTTTTTAACCCTTTCCACCCCAAGGAGTTACACATTGGGCACTCCCCTTCCTGCCCGAGGCAAATTGACTTCACTTGAACACAAATAACATCACTGCACATTTTATTAAATATCTGAAAACCTAGCCAACCAGTGAAAAAACAGAGAAAAACATTAATCACAAGAAATTTATGTTTCTAATGGTATATAAATTTTAATTCTGCTGGTATATGCTGTTCAACTATACTGCATTTAACTTAAACAAAATAAAATATCTTGAAGTTAAAATAAAGTTTGTTTCATCATTAATGTTTTTACAGCTCTCAAGAAAGAAAAAAAACATAAAATACATCACAAATATATAAATTTTGTCACTTTAGATATTCACTAAAGTTACAAAAATAGAAATATATTTCACAGTGGAATTTCAAACTTGCCGCCATTTGATCACACAAGATCCTCTGCAGCATGATTGCAAAAGCACTCCAAACAGATGCGTTTTTCGCACAGTTCACAAGCCATTCTGCACCATGTAGTTTTCTTTTGCTTTCAACAACGCTTGCATCGCCCTTTGCTGTATGATATAGGCCAGTACCCTCCCTCAATTTGACCTGAACTAACCGACAATCTTCGAGCAGAAAAATCGCCGATCAAATCACAAACCAACTCAAGCCGAAATGCGAGCTGAGTTCTGTTCTGGTGATTCCTTGATAATTTCTCCAAAATATGTGCATTAACAATACAAATATTGCCAGGTTTTTTGTAGGCCTGTATTCGCTTCTTATCGAAGAAACAACAGAATCAATAAGGGGTCGCACTTTGAATAGTTTGTCATGGTTTGCATTCCCACGTGGCAATTCTCCACTCTTGTCATTGAGATGAAGATATTGGGAGATTTTTGTAAATCTGTTTCGCGAAAATATCTTCTGAATTTCCGGAACGCCAAGGAGCAGGTTTTTCGACCAGTATGAGTGAATTTCTGGAAGCTGTTTGATTCCAAACAAAATATTCACTCCCAAGAATGCTCGAATTTCAATGGCGCTCGTTTCGCACCAATTTGGATCTTCTGTGGTTGCATTCAACTGTCGGGCGTAGCGGTTGGTTTCTTCGGCGATTCTGTCAAAGTTTTCTTCTCTAAACAGC